>SNQJ01S0050450.1:41933-59802 GCA_010110895.2 Picea sitchensis | reverse complement strand
ATAATATAATATTTATAAAAAGAAAATATTTATATATTGTAAACATATATATGTTATATATATGTTACATATATAAAATATATATGTTACACATATATTTGTAACATATATATGTTATATATATGATACAAGTACAGACCTGACCCCATTCCCATTCATACAGAACCATAAATTGACCCTATTTGCATTCGTCATTCGCAAAGAACCTGACCCCATTTTAATTCTCCATTCACACATAACCCGACCCCAATCCCTATTCACACGGAAATCGACCCCATTCACATTTGTCCAACCCCACTCGGTCGACCCCACGATCATTTCCACGACCCTTGCATCCTCTTCCAAATGAAACCCTTGACCCTGCATCCCCTGCCAAATTCTCCAAAAAGGAGGACAAAGACCCCACCCAGCTGACAAAAAAAAAGAGACAAATATCGAGGCCTACCTAGAGATAGAGAGGTGTCACAAGAGACATGGTGACCCCACTAAGCAGACATAGAGACAAAGAGAGAAAAAGTAGCGAAATAGACCAGCAATGACTTCCATCTCGTTAAATTTTCCTCACTCTATCATTTTCTTACTCTGTCCTTTTAAAAATTTTCATTTTGAAAGTTCTAGGGCACAGATGCATCATCGTTTGAATGATATATTATGTATATTTGAGCTAGGTCACCATGTTTGAATTATATATTTTGCAGATTCGAGTTAGAGACAAATTCGAGTTTGAACATTGGTTCCTAGGGTTCCAAAATATGATTTTTTCCAACTCCAACAAAATATTTTATGAAACCAAAAACTTTTCCAACCACTTGCATACACCAACTACTCAAATCCTATTATTCCTCCATGTTAGGCTTAACTCAATTGGCTCCATGTCTACTAAGCCTGCAATTCTAATTTTAAGCATAAAGTAACTAAGAAATTATGTACTCTATCTCCTCCTCCCCAAACCTCCATTATGTTCGAAGTAAATTTAGATACCCACCCATAATTACTTAGTATTTTTGTCCTCCTTTGACATAATATTTTATGAAACCATAAATGTGTCCAACTAATTGGGTACACTAGTTGCTCTAGGCTTATTATTCCTCCATGTTAACCAAAATTCAAGAAACATGTAGCAGAAATAAAACATAGAAGCCGTCAGTTCTTGCATAATAACTTTGAAGGATTGAAACTTTATATATCAAAAAGTTGGAGAAAAACTACATGCTCAAGACTTTTCTTTAAAGTTTTAAATATACAAGTCATAGAAACTATGCAGTCTTTCATATCTCTCTCAGGAATTATATAAAGAGACGAATATGATGTCAATATGGGTGTTTTAATAGTGTAAAACAATTCTTCCTTATGACATTACAAAATTTCTATGACATAAGTAATGGAGAAATTGAATTGAATTCAATCTCATACGTAGGGATAAGGATCACTGATGAAAATAATGTGGCAAGGGATTGAACCAAAGGAAAGTTAAGAGAGGGAATTCTTGAATGGTTTGTCTTACATTAAGGAGGGGAAAAGTATCTTTAATTTGAATCATTATTTTTCTGAAGAAAAATCCCCAGATATTGTTTTTGGATCTAACTGATGGTGCATACAATACCCTAACTCTCTTAAATATTCTTAAAATTCACTAGGCCTGAACATTGACATTAAGAGATTGATTTACCCAATACTTAATGTACTCTTGAAGGGTGGCCACTCTAATTTATTCTTGCACTTTATATGCAATCATATCATATTCAATTCCATGTAGGGAACATTAGAGATCGAACACTATTTGATTGCCAATTGTTTGAGAGAATTCCTCAACAAAATATTGCATGCCCACATTGGAAATATATCCTAAATGATGAGGAGTCATAAAACTAATAGTTTTTCTATTTTTGTTTTCCAAATCAATGCTTTATATTGAAGATTTGGTGTGCCATCACTAAGTTGGAATTTGAAGATTTATCATTCTTTGATACTAGTTATCTTAGAGTTACCATTCAATGGGTGTTGATCCATAAATCTCTTGAAGACAAAAAAAAATCATCAATTAGACATGGGATGAAGGAATTGCAGTCCTCACATGTCCTATTAGTTTCCATCATCTATGGTAGTGTAAAATATATATTACCACTTTATTTGATTAAATAACCTCCATATATGTCTTCATTTGTGTGTTCAACCAAGAGGAAACCAACTTCAACAATGTCAAACACCCTCCTTGTTATTAGAATAGATAAGAATGCAACACATACTGATTTTTGTTATTGACTACAAAATTATATATTTTCAGGGTAAAATCATGAATCTGGGTAACACTTTCATGACAATCGGGTCTCCAAAATTTCTAGTGGCAATTTTTCAGTCGAACAAATGTTACTTTAGGCCGAAATCTTTTTTGATCGAAAATTTTCACGTCAAATTTAACGGTGCCCTTGAAATTCGTGTACAATGTTTTTTGGATGAATTATTTTCCCGTGGTAAGCATATTTCGGCCGAAACAATTTTCGGCCGAAACGTTTATTTTTAACGGATTCCATTAAAAACTAGGTTTCGACTGAAAGAATATTTTGGCCGAAAACTTGAAAATGGGACTGTTTGCAGGAAACTGCAAATTCTCTCCATCTTACTTCATCTTTGGAGGGAGCGAACTCCTACAAATACTCAGAATTTAGTTTGATAAATGATACCAACATTTTTAAAATTGAATCTACTTTCATTGGGTATAATTTGTTTTCATTTTCATTGTTTTTATCTAACTTTATTTAATTTTATAAAAAAATCACTGCATAATATTTTTAGGTGAGATTATGATTCGGTGAAATGAAAAATCTATATCTCTAAAAGTACACAACGAAAAATTATGGAAAATTTATATTCATAATTGCTAAATTGTTCTCTTCAAAAGGGTATTTTTAGATTTTACTTTTAAGTAAAAATTAAGATAGATACAAGGTGTAGAAAAACATGTGTTTAAAATCTGCAGCATTTTCATCTTGGTCAACTTCAAAAAATTCTAGAAATTATAATATTCATCCGTTAGATTCAAAATTATAGTCATAATAAAATAGAATCTCTGTAGATTGTTGCAGTATATTTCATTTCTTAAAAACATAAGTTTAATAATAGATACATTGTTGTTGAAAACAATAACTCATTATCATTCCTTTCATGTTTAAGGAACATACTCTTAAACAATTGTCAAATTGACATATCAAATCTTGATAAAAAAAAATTGAAAATTAGTCATTAGAAATATAACAAAATTATTCACAAGTTTTGTTTTTACTGTAAAGTGAAATTCTAAATAAAAAAAATACTTTGTATGCTGGAAGTTGAAGAACTTGTGAAAATACAGTTTTTTTTGTCATAAAACAAGCAAAAGTGTTACCCATCTTCTTGATTTTACCCTTCAATAATAATATAGGTGGAAATTCTCTATTTTATATAAGGGTTTGTATTATCAACACTTATATCAGGTGCTTTCATATCATATTTCTTATAGAGAAAACATTTTTCATAAGATTTAGTTTGTAATAGAAAATCATGTAATGGATAGTTTGATGTTCTTCTCTTGTACCAAAAATCCCCATACCAATCCACCATTGGTCCTTTGATATCCTTGAGGCATTTAGATAATGAGTTCATAGAGAAGTTTGAACCCATCTCTAGAAAGGAAAGGATGATGTAGCCAAAAATCCCAGTGTTGTGTCCATGTGTAAGTATAGCAATAGAAGAAATTGTAAGACTCATGAAACCAATGATAGTCATTGCCTTCCTACCCAAGATTGGAATATAAGTATTTTCCTTGTCTATCGTGTCATGTACGATGCTAAATTAAGTTATAGGATGTTTACATGAACTCAATACATGGGCATAGTACACACTATGACAATTTATGGTGTAGTTATTATGTGTTGTTTGAACTACCCACAACCATTCTACTTTAATTGGATTCCATTATGTCATTATCTCCTACACTAACCTGTGTGATGTTACCAACTTGCCAAGCCAACTAATTACTAAATCATAGGGAAAGGAAATTCCAATGCCTTCAACGATAGGATATATTTTTTATGTTTTTCCTATCTCTTTCAATCCAATCCAACAACATCCTTGGAACTCTACTTTGCAATCATATTACAAGCTTGGTGTGCATTTGTGAAGTCCATAAAATTAGTATATGGAATTTTAGACAAGGAAATGAGGAACATAGAATTCTAGCATGGTTTTGAATTCCATCTTACAAAAAATAAGGGTAACCTCATTTGTCTACTAGAGTCACACATTCCAATTAGGATTCAAATCTAAATTGTAGTGGATAGTGATGTTTCAATTACACTTGTCTGAAATGATGTTAAGGTTTCTTACATCCAATAAGTGTAATCTTAAATTGATGAACTATTGTTTCCCTATATACTCCTTTATAATAAGAGAGAGAACATTGTGTGCTATTCATGATGTGTTATAGGTGCTCCATTTCATGAGGTCATTTCTATATCAATATTTCTTGAGCTATAAACAACTAAAAGAAAAGTGAAAAAATTCCATAGACATCAAAAACTATCGTTGCATACACTGTGTGATATTCATGATGTGTTTCAAGTGCTCCATTTCATGAGGTCATTTCTATATCAATATTTCCTTAGCTACAAACAACTAAGACAAAAGTGAACAAAGTCCATGGACCTCAAAAATTATCGTTGCATACATTGGCTTATCGTTTCTCTCATTTGATGGTGTTATAGGATGTACAAGAAAACAGGTGTTTGTCAAATCTATCTTCATTGAGTGAGGGAAATTCAAGTACAATAGAGGAAAGTGAGACATGTAGTAGTTCTAATAGGTGAGGATCAACTAGAGGTGAGAAGATGAGAATAAAATTACATAGACGTGTGGAATTATTTATTGATAAAGGGGGGTCATGTTCTTATGATGATGAGAGCATAGACAACATCGGGGTTCCCTTGAGGTACAAACATATAGTGAAATGATGGTTACCCAAGGATATTCCTGAAATAAAAACTGATTTTTGTGCAACCAAAAGGATATATTGGATTTCTCCATCTTCATTACATGGTTTGGGGCTATTTTCCATTGATAGAATAACAATTTGTTACTACGGATTAACTAAATTGATGGAGTATGTCATACCCTATTATATCTACAAATATTGGATACGACTAGTCCAATATAGAAAAAGTATGTGAAGATATGGCGTGGCTGCAAATTATATACAGCTAAAAGACAATGATCAAAATAAAGGAGAAACTATGTATATTGGCGGAAGGCCAAAAGCAATGGGGAATATTTCAGGGTTTATAAATAGTACATGACCTGTGACCATAAATAAGAAACCCAATTGTGTATTGGAGGGGCGTAAAGGAAACTGTTTATTCGTATGTGAAATAAAATCAATAGTTGCAAAGGAAGAGTTATTGATTGATTACAATTTGAATTGAATAGATAGAAGCATTTCTATTATGGGGGCTGTATGTATATTGTTTTACCCAACATGTACGCAATGACTCTTATATTTTATGATTTTTATTATGTTCTTTAGTCATTCTTTACTTTGATTCTTTTAGCATGCCATGTTTTTGTCCCATGTGTATCCATGAACAAACTTTATTTCTCATACATTTGAATTTATTATATTTTTTCTAATTCTAATATATACTTGTCCCAAGGTGACAGGGGGAAGGAAACAACCTCAAAGAAGTCCATAGATCCTGCTGTGGATGTGGTTATTGAGGAAAAAAAAAATTCCTCCATGAACCCAAAGAAAACAATAAGGAAGATTGTGAGAAAAGCAAACGTGGAACTCCATTCTTTGATTTAGATTCGGTCGAAGATGCCTGAGAAGAATGAAAGAATTAATGCTTTGATGGACATAATTGAATGCTATGGTGTAAACAATATATTTAATTATCCCATTTTTTAATTCTTGATTTTAATTTAAATACACTTATAAGTCCTTTATTAAAAACTCTTTACTTTTACAGGAGTTTTTGTGAACTTTTGATCCCTAGGGTGAACTTACGAAGGTTGATGTTGGTACCAGTGCCATTGCTACATTGGCACAACATCATATCGGAAAACCTCCTAGGTTCGGTGTTGATGTTGTTACTACACTAGTCACTCATACTGACACACCCCCTAGGGTCTATGTCGGTACTACACCCGACCTTGACCAACACATGTCAGAATCTACATGGGATGTTGTGGATGTAGAACATGACATTTCACATTTTGAAGCACACTTTCCTGGATCTTATGATGTCACTAGAACGATAACACTATCAGTTACCTTTTCGGTACAATCTATTTCAAATTTAAGTATAATGTGTGATTATTTTAAAATAATGATAATGTCATTTTGCAGGAAACGATTCATTTTATATACACATGCATGAAATGGCCTTGGATATATTTGGGCCCACCATACACACAAGGTGGAACTCCCAAAGTTACAAGTTAAAATGTGAGTTCATTAAGAAGTTGGT
This sequence comes from Picea sitchensis, assembly GCA_010110895.2. Classification (NCBI taxonomy): domain Eukaryota; kingdom Viridiplantae; phylum Streptophyta; class Pinopsida; order Pinales; family Pinaceae; genus Picea; species Picea sitchensis. Next base: position 53,305 of record SNQJ01S0050450.1, on the reverse strand, counting down.
TGGCCTATTCGGTGAGGGTAGTTGTTGGCATTTTTACAGGAAGAGTGTGCTTGTCATTGATGGCAAGAGCAACAACAACGATGGCATGTTTACAGGAAAGAACAAAATAAACGATGGCATGATTACAGGAAAAGTGTGCAACGATGGAAAATAGGAAAAGCATAAGCTCATGAGGAGAAGCGGACAATATGCAGAGATCAAAGCTCAGAAGAGATAGCTCTTTGCGCTTTCCATAAGTGAAGACGAGGTCCAACAGATGGACTCGAAGGAGGATCAAAGTTCGAGGCCTTTGACACTTAGAAATTCTTCCAATTTGGGAGGAAACATAAGCTCAAGAGGAATAAGTACAGATCTAATCCGTTGGATCTGAGAGACAAGGACCAACAATCATCGGATCAAGTATAAATTTGAACAAGATAATGGCCAAGATCCATCCTCCAAATCTGTGAAATGTGAAGTCGCGATGATATTTGATTCATTGGATCCAGAGGACACGTGGCGAGAGATCATCATTTCGCTAACTCGCGAGCTGGAAAATTCAAAGGCAGAGTTGTAGGAACTCGCGAAGTCCAAGTTCGTGAAGAGGATATCTCAACTATTGGATCGAGGAATAATCTTGGCCGTTAGATCCAGAAGAAGAACATGTGCCATGTGAGGAGATCTACATCAACGAGGATGAGTGGAAGACCACGTTAGTATACCAAGTCAGCAATACCATGTCAGCAAAGAGACGTTGCAAGAGATCAACGCTTCGTTGATTCGCAAATCGTGAAATCCAAAGGAAGGAATGAATGCAAGAGACAGGAACTCATGAAATATCGAAATGATAAGAAGTGATCTCGACCATTGGATCATGGAGAGATATGGACTGTTGATTTGGCATGATGAAGAACGAAGTTCGAGTTCTCGAAGAAGATATCTAGATCGTTGAAATACAGAAGATCGTGGGTCATCGATCGGACAAGAGATGAATCGTGAAATGTGAAGTACTGATATGATCTGGGCCATTGGATCACTCTGGATCGTGGATGATTGACCTGGAGGAGGTATTGGGAAATCGAGAGTCGAAGAAAGGAGGTGCTCTAACCTTTGAAGTTGTGAAATGCGAAATCACGATTTGATCACAGTCGTCGATCAAAGGGAGAGATCTCAACCATTGATATGGAAAGCGTAGTTTCTGAAGTTAGGCCTGTGGTCATAGCCATGGTCACATCAGTGAAGGTTAAGGGAAGAGCTAGCATGTTGTTAAGCTCCACTTCGCAGATCGCAATTTGGGATAATAAATTCAACTAATAGAAGGAGTTTATGATATGAAAAGTTACAAAGCAGCCAGGAGGTTAAGCCTCGAGTTAGAGATGGAGGTCACATCATAGAAGGATTAAGGGAGGAGCTAGCACGTTTCTAGGCTCCACATCAGAGATCGCTGATATCTTGAAGCGCATTTTGGATAGGCGTCTGATCACAGCTCGTGGTCACGTGAAAGGAAGGGGCTTATCCAGAAAATCTAGCACCCACTGTGAAGTTTTCTCAGGAAGGGAAAAGGCACCAAAGGCATGAGCACACAGAGGTTCTCTGGGTAACTTCCAGAATGAAGTGATTGCATCTTCCAGAGAATTCAAGGAGCTATAGGGTGACTTACAAAGGAGTCGAAGAGTCTCATGGTAACTGCTAGTGGAATGAAGACTCATAATAAAGACAATTGACAGATGGGAAAGTGTTGAAGTCTGTAACTATAACAAAGAGGATAATCTCAACTGTGATAGAGAAGACGAAAGGTCGCACTACCAGAAAAAGGAAAAGAATCTCGGGAACGGCCACTGATGACGAATAGTCTCAGCATAGCGGCTACTGATGTAGAACAGATTCATCATAATCACCATAGAGGACGAAGAGTTAGGTGTATGCTCTAGCAGAGGACTTGGCATCATAAATATACGCAAAAAAGAGAAGAGATGGTTTCTTCTGTTGAGAGTTATTCATGCGGGTAAAAGCATGTTGTGTGCAGAATTTGAAACACATAGAAGAGGTGTAGTGCATAGAACATAAATGCATATCTGAGAGAGGAAGAAAAATTTGAGGTGTGTATGCAGAGATAGACCAGAAGAAAAGAAATCTTAAGAAGATGCGAGAAGGAAAACACTGATGCAGGCATAACAGAGAAGTGTAGGAGAACAATGATGAGACTGGTAAGTCATTGATAAACATTGTATCACTGTAATAACTTTCATAAAGGAAATATTTATATTTCAGGGTGGTATGGTGGTGCGAGGGAGGACTATTGTCCTCAGATTTTCAAGTGGGTGGTTGAGCATAGGGAGTTGTATCTTCCATCTAGTTGCATCCAGAAAAACCAGGGCGGTAGGGTGGTGCAAGGGATAACTATTGTTCTTTTTTATACAGGCTAGTGCCTACGTGACTGGAAGTTCATGCTTCCATCAAGTTGGTGTTGTAACACTCAGGGATTTGGTGCTTCCTTCTAGTTGGTGCTAGATAATCAAGAGAGTTGGTGCTCTCAAAAAGTTTCATCTTGTACAGGTTGGTGCCTGTGTGACTGGAAGTTGGTGCTTCCATCCAGTTGGTGCTGGAACACAAAGGGAGTTTTTGATTCCTTCTAGTGGGTGCTAGAGAAATCATACAGTTGGTGCTATAAACAATTTGTTTCTTTTAAAATAGAGGTGATAGCCTCAAAAGGAGTTGGTTCTAATATGAATGAAAATGTACGAAAAATAAAGACTACTTATCATATCAAGAAGAAGAGATTTTTCCCTTTATGGGTTTCCTCAAAAAATATTTGTCTCTGTGTATTTCATGTGTGTGATTGATGTTGAATATTCTATTGCTTACTTCCCTGCATTATTTTGATCATCATTGAGTGTTCTATAAAGATTTTTAAATGGGCATAATTGTTTAAGCACAGTAACAATTGATTCACCCCCCCTCTCAGTTGTCCAACAATTGGTATCAGAGAAAGTTCATTTTATCTAAGGGTAGATCCTAGAGATTAAACATGACTAGCCATGAAGGAAATTCAACCAATAAGGCACCCATGTTCAATGGAACAAAATTTGGTTTCTGGAAAGTTCGGATGAGAACCTACATAATTTCTTTAGGTGTAGATGTTTGGGATGTGGTAGAGACTGGTTATTTTAAGCCAGTTGTACTAGATAATAAGGATGACAAGTTAGAATTAATATTCAATGCTAAGTCTATGAATGTTATTCTTAGTGGGCTTGCAGAAGAAGAATTTTTAAAAGTTATGCACTTAGAATCTGCCAAAGCAATGTGGGACAAACTCATTAGTAGTTATGAAGATAATGAGAAGGCAAAGGATGGAAAGATTCAAACCTACAGAATACAGTTTGAACAGCTAAATATGAAAGAGGATGAAACTATTGGGAAGTAATTTCTGAGAGTTAAAGAACTAGTAAATGCAATGATAGGACTTGGTGAAAAAATTTAGGATGTCTCTTTAGTTCAGAAAATTTTGAGATCTCTGCCAGATAGGTTCAACCCAAAGGTCTCTCCTATAGAATAACTTAATGATCTAAAAGCTCTTCCTATTGACCAACTCCTAGGAACTCTGACTTCTTATGAAATGAGGATAGGTAAAGATAAACCCACCTCTAGAGAAGCATTTTTTAAATCAGATGAGAATGAAAATTCTGAGCCTGATGAAATTGAAGAAACATTTGTGAGAAGACTAAAGAAAGGATCGGACAAGTACCAAGGAAAGTTTCCCTTCAAATGTTTTAACTGTGGAAAGATAGGTCACTTTGCATCTAAGTGTCCACATAAGAAGCAGGATCACAATTCGGAAGGTGAAAAGCAGTACAAACCCAAGAGATTTGGTAAAAAGAAAAGTTTATGTGTAAACAATGATGATTCTTTAGAATACACAAATAGTGAGTCCTCCTATGAAGATACGGTTAATGACTTTATGCTTATGGCCAAAGAGGAATATGATAATAAAATAATAGGAAGTGAGTTTGATGATGAATAAGTTGTAGTTGACTTGGAAAGAGAAGTGATCAATGCTCTAGAAGAAATTGCTAGACTCATATCTAAAAATAAAAATAAAAAACAATTGTTGATACAGTTCGAGAAAGACAGTAAAAAACATGCTGAATACTTTTCCCTACTAAAAGTCAAATTAGAAGAGGAAAAGAAAATAGAGAACATTCTGAAACAACAACTATCAGAGAAGAAGGCAATATGTGAAGCCTTGGAAGAAGAGGTAGTAAAAACCATAAAAGTGATGGAGAAGTTTAAAACATTGTATATCCAAAATCTTCCAAGAATTAAAGCCACAAAATAACTAAATGATATTCTGAGAAAACAAAGATCTCCTTTGTTGAAGACTTGTTTTGGTTATGAAAATGGTTCAAGCAGCAAACAACCAGAAAGAAAAGAGCCAGTAAAGATGATCAAGTTCCAAGTCAACAGCCAATCACACCATGTGAGTACTATGCCACCAAAATCTAATCAAGACAATATGATCCCTGATAAAAAACAAATATATCAAAATATGGAACAACAAATGCCAAGAAGAAGTCCATCCTTCAGGTACCAAAATTTCTTCCATGGTTATTTTTTTTACTATTCTAATTTTGGTCATAAGATTGCAAATTGTTAAATTAAGTTTAGAGACATGCAACTGAGGAAATCAATAAATAAGAAATCTTTTCAACATAGAACTAAACAACCAATGAGTAGACAAAGTTGCACCAATCACTTTGAACTATTGAACAATGATTTCAAAATCTATAACTGTCATAACTTCGGCCACAAAATTGCAAACTACCATCTGAAGAATTACAAAGCAGATCCAAGGATAAAACCCTTAGCCAGAAATGCAAGCACATGGAAAAAGAAAGATAGTGAAAAATGTGGTCTAGTACTTTCAACTCAAAAACAAAAAGACCCCTGGTATATAGACACTGGATGTTCCAAGCACATGAATGGATACACGGATAAGATTTTTTCTATAAGTAAAGCAAAGCAGGAAATGTAACCTTTGGAAATGATGAACCACGTAAAATCAAGGGTAAAGGGATGGTGAGTTTGAGTAATGGTAAAGGAAAATCCCAGGATGTTCTGCTTGTAGATGGGCTGAAACATAACTTGCTCAGTGTAAGTCAAATGTGTGACAGAGGATGTGAAGTGGTGTTCTCTTCCAAGGATTGTGAGATAAATTCTGTAAACTTAGGACAAGTGGTGGCTAAGGGCATAAGGACATAAAATAATGTATATGTGATGAAAGAAGATAAAGAAGAGTGTCATCTAAGAAAACATGATGAAAGCTGGTTATGGCATAGGAGACTTGGACATATAAACTTTGACCACTTAATCAAGCTCAAAAATCTAGAGGAAGTAAAACATCTTCTAGGAATATCAAAGCCACAAGACTGTGTGTGTAAACCCTGCCAAGTAGGAAAGCTAACAAGGACATAGTTTAAATCCAAGAGCTCTACTTCAATAGAGAAACCACTCCAATTAGTTCATATGGATTTATGTGGACCATCAAGACATGAAGGCATGGGGAAGGAAAACTACTTTATGTCGATCATTGATTATTACAACTCTAGACTCACTTGGGTTTCTTTTCTCAAAGAAAAAGCTTAAGCATTTGAGAAATTTAAAATATTTAAGGGTTTAACTGAGAATCAAACAGGAAATAGTTTAAAGGCAATAAGATCATACATAGGAGGAGAATTTATGTTAAGTGATTCCAAGGAATTTTGTCATAAACATGGGATCAAGAGAGAATACACCATCCGAGGAACTCCACAACAAAATGGAGTAGTTGAGAGGCAAAACAGAATAGTTCATCAAATGGATAGGTCAATTATGAATGAGACGAACATTGGCCAAACCTAATGGGTAGAAGAAATACACACAACAATCCATGTTCTTAACAAAGCACGCCTTAGACCACACAGTGACAAGACACCTTATGAATTGTGGTAAGGAAAACCTGCTTCAATCAAACACTTCAAAGTCTTTGTGTGTAAGTTCTACATAAATAATAATAATGAAAACCTTGGAAAGTATGATGACAAGGATGATGAAGGCATATTATTAGGATATGATTCCAATAGTAAAGGATATAGATGCTTTAGTAAAATATTACATAAATTAGTTGATTGCATTGATTTAAAGGTTGATGAAGGAGTCCCAGTAAGACAGGTGAGCAATATTGAGTCTACTATAGAGGACACAGCTGAAGTTGAATATGAACAGGTTGAAGAATCATAAAAAGAAGACTCTGATTCAGATGAAGATACAAATAATCGGGTGAAATGAAATCAACAGAAAACATAAAAACCTTCCTCCATAATTACTCAAAAGAATCATCCTGCAAGTCAGATAATTGGTGATAAATAAAAAGGTGTAAAAACCAAGAGAAGGACAATAAAAGACACCGAGAAATCACATATATCCTTCATATCCATGGTGGAACTGAAGAACTTTAATGAAGCTAGTACAGATGTAAATTGGTTAAAATAAATGAATGAGGAACTGGACCAGATTAAAAAGAATGACACTTGGGAACTCATTCCTAGGCCAACAGATAAAAATGTAATGGGATCAAAATGGGTCTACAAAAATAAGATGAATGAGAAAGGAAATATTGTAAGAAATAAGGCTAGATTGTTCTGCAAAGGATATGCTCAAATAGAAGGACTGGATTTTGATGAAACATTTGCGTTCGTAGCAAGATTAGAAGATATTATAATATTTCTTGCCTATGCTTGTCATAAACAGTTTAAAGTCTATCAAATGGATGTCAAATCAGATTTTATAAATGGAAATATAAAATAAGAAGTCTATATGGAACAACCAGAGGGTTTCCAACTATTAGATAACCCTCACTTTGTTTGCAAGCTGAAGAAAGTCTTATATGGGTTGAAACAAGATCCTCGTGCCTGGTATTACAGACTAGATACATATCTTCAAAACAAAGGGTTCAAGAGAGGAACAATTGATGGAAATATATATATCAAAACATAGGGTAATGATTTTCTCATTGTGTTGGTCTATGTAGATGACATCATCTTCGGTAGTAATAATTCTTCATTGGTACAATGGTTTGCTTCTGCCATGCAGTTTGAATTTGAAATGTATATGATAGAGGAGCTATCATTTTTCCTTGGTCTGCAAATTACTCAGAGGTCTGTAGGAATATTTATTTCTCAAGAAAAATATCTAAGAGAAATGTTGAAAAGGTTTCAAATGGAAGATTCTAAACCTATGAGCACACCTATGATCACTGGATGTAAGTTAATCAAGGATGATGACTCATATGATGTTGATTAGAGTTCATATAGGTCTATGATAGGAAGCCTATTGTACATCACAACATCTCATCCAGACATAATGCATGTTGTTGGAATGGTAGAAAGGTATCAGTCTGTACCTAAACCGAGTCATTTGTTGGTTGTCAAAAGAATATTCAGATACTTGAAAGGAACAATGGACTATGGCCTATGGTATTCTAGGAATCAAAATTTTCAACTATTAGTCTATTCAGATGATGATTGGGATAATTGTGTATATGAAAGGAAACGCATGAGTGGAGGTGCATTCTTCTTAGGAGATTCCCTTGTATCATGGTTGAGAAAAAAGAAAGGTTCCATTTCCTTATCAACTACAGAAGCTAAATACATTGCAGCTGCCACTTGTTGTACCCAAGTGTTGTGGATGATTCAGACACTTGTAGACTTGAAGGTAAAATATACTGCACCGATCCCAATTCATTATGATAATACCAGTGCAATTAGTGTGTCAAAGAATCCTATATTTCACTCCAAGACCAAGAATATACCCATCAAGTATCACTTATTGAGGGAACAGGTAACCAACTCTGTGCTTTCTTTGCATTATATTCCATYYAAAGATCAGATTGCTGATATATTCACTAAATCGCTTGCACAAGCTTCGTTTGAACATCTATGCCAGAAGTTGGGCGTGACCCCATTCTTAACCTAAGAGAGTCCATCCTGTCAGGGGGATTATATGTTAGTTGAATATATAATACCTCCAAAAAGTATTGCAACAAGTTAGGGTGAGCATGTTTTATTTGACATTTATGTCAAAGGGGGAGAAAAGGTGCGGTCTGGATGCTACAGTTGGAGTTGTACATAGAATAGTGCAGTCTTTCAGGGTTTCCATCAATGCCAAAGGGGGATTATGTTCCCATGTTTACATGCAAAGTGTGTTTTTCATTGATGGCAAGAACAACAGCAACAATGACATGTTTTCAGGAAAGAATAGCAACAACGATGGCATGATTACAAGCAGAGTGTGCAACGATGGAAAACAGGAAAAGCATAATCTCAGGAGGAGAAGAGAAAAATATGCAGAGATCAAAGCTCAGAAGAGATAGCACTTTGTGCTTTCCATAAGTGAAGACGAGGTCCAAGACACAGACTCGCAGGAGGATCAAAGGTCGAGGCCTTTGACACTTAGAAATTCTTCCAATTCGGGAGGAAGCGTAAGCTCAAGAGAAATAACGACAGTGGTCGTTGGATAACCAATCCCGAATACCCGATGCCTGTTACATCTGAGTCCAGTGACCAAAGGAAGAACAAAGGATAAGTACATATCTAATCCTTTGGATCTGAGCACTGAGGACCAGTAGTCATTGCATCCAGTATAACTGTGAAGAGGATAATGGCCGAGAGCCATCCTCCAACTCCATGAAATGTGAAGTCACGATGAGATCTGATTCATTGGATCCAGAGGACACGTGGAAAGAGATCATCATTTTGTTGACTCGTGAACTAGAAAATTCAAAGGCATTGTTGCAGAAACCTCCGAAGTTCGAGTTTGCAAAGAGGAGATCTTGACCGTTGGATCGAGGAGTAATATGGGCCATCAGATCCAAGAGAAGAACATGTGCCACATGAGGATATCCATGCAAGCAAGGACAAGTGGTAGACCACGTCAGCATACCATGTTAGCATACCGCATCAACAATACCACATCAAAAAAGACACATGGTAAGAGATCAACGCTTCATTGATTCATAAATCGTGAAATCTAGAGGAAGGAATGAATGCATGAGACAGGAACTCACAAAATCCCAAAATGCAAAGAAGTGATATCGACCATTGGATCATGGAGAGATATGGACAGTTTATTTGGCACGATGAACAATGAAGTTTGATGTCTCAAAGAAGAGATCTAGACCGTTGAAATATGAAATATCATGGGTCGTCGATCGGACAAGAAATGAATCGCGAAATGTGAAGTCCCGATATGATCTGGTTCATCGGATGACCGAGGATCATGGTTTGTTGATATAGAGTAGGTATCAAGAAATAGGGAGTTGACTAAAGGAGGTGCTCTAACCTTTGAATTTGCGAAATGCGAAATCGCAATTTGATCGCAATCATATTTTAAAGGGAGAGATTTGGACTGTTGATCTCGCAAGCATAGTTTCTGAATTTAGGCCTGTGGTCATAGACATGGTCACATCGGTGAAGGTTAAGGGAAGATCTATCATTTTTTGAAGCTCCACTTCGCATATTGCGAGTTGGGAGAATCAAGGCAACTCACAACAGGAGTTCGCAATACGTGAAGTCATGAAACACCCAGGAGGTTAAGCCCCGGGTCAGAGCTGGAGGTCACATCATCGAAGGATTAAGGGAAGAGATAGCACGTTTCTAGGGTCCACATAAGAGATCGTTGAGATCGTAAAGTTCCTTTTGGATAGGCGTTTGATAACAGCTCATGGTCACGTGAAAGGAAGGGGCTTAGCCAGAAAATATAGCGCCCATTGTGAAGTTTTCTTAGGAAGGGAAAAGGTGCCAAAGGCATGAGTGCACATAGGTTCTCTGGGTAACTACTAGAACAAAGTGATTGCATCTGCCAAAGAATTCGAGGAGATGTAGGGTGACTGTCAGAGGAGATGAAGAGTCTCGAGGTAACTTCTAGTGGAATGAAAACTCATCATAGAGACAATGGATAGATAGGAAAGTGTTGAAGTCTATAACTGTAATAGAGAGGATAAGATCAAATGTGACAGATAAAATGAAGGGTCGCATTGCTAGAAAAAGGAAAATAATCTCGGGAATGGAGACTAATGACAAATAGTCTCATCATAACGACTACTGATGTAGAACAGATTCAACATAATTTCCAGAGAGGAGGAAGAGTTAGGTGTATGATCTGGAAGAGGACTTGGAATCATAAATAAACATAGAAGAAAGAAGAGATGGTTGCTTCTATTGAGAGTTATTCATGCGGGTAAAAGCATGTTATGTGCAGCAACTGAAATGCATGGAAGAGGCGTATCACATAGAAAAAAAATTCATATCTGAGAGAGGAAGAAAAAATTGAGGTGTGTATGCAGAGACAGAGCATAAGAAAATAAAGCTCAAGAAGATGGGAGCAGGAAAATACTGATGCAGGCAGAGAAGAACAATGTAGCAGAATAGTGATGAGACTGGTAATTCATTGATAAACATTGTATCACTATAATAACTTTCATAAAGAAAAGATTTATATTTCAGGGTGGTAGGGTGGTGCGAGGGAGGACTTTTGTCCTCAGAGTTTCAAGTGGGTTCTTGAACACAGGGAGTTGTAGATTCCATCTAGTTGCAGCCAGAAAAACCAGGGCGGTAGGGTGCTGCAAGGGAGAATCGTTGTTCTTTGTTATGTAGGTTGGTGCATGTGTGACTGGAAGTTGATGATTCCATCCAATTTGGTGTTGGAACGCTCAAGGACTTGATCATTCCTTCTAGTTGGTTCTAGAGAATCAAGAGAGTTGGTGCTCTCAGCAAGTTGCAGCTTGTACAGGTTGGTGTAAGTTGGTGCTTCCATCCAGTTGGTGCTGGAACACAAAGGGAGTTGGTGCTTCCTTCTAATGGGTTCTAGAGAAACTAGAGAGTTTTTTCTCTCAGCAAGTTCTTGCCTGTAAAACAAAGGTGGTAGCCTCAAAAGGAGTTGGTGTTCATAAGAATGATAATGTACGGAAAATAAAGACTACTTATCATATCAAGAAGAAGATGTTTTTCCCTTTATGGGTTTCCTTAGGAAATATCTGTCTCTGTGTATTTCATGTGGGTGATTGATGTTGAATATTCTATTTCTTACTTCCCTGCATTATTGTGATCATCATTGAGTGTTCTGTAAAGAGTTTAAAATGGGCATAATTTTTTAAGCACAGTAAAAACTGATTCACCCCCCCTCTCAATTGTCCAACAATTGGTATCATAGATGGTTCCTTTTATCTAAGGGTAGATCCCAGAGATTAAACATGACTAGACATGAAATAAATTCAACCAATAAGGCCCCCCTGTTCAATGGAACAAACTTTGCCTTCTGGAAAGTTAGGATGAGAACCTACATAATGGCCCTAGGTGCAG
>SNQJ01S0050450.1:0-23910 GCA_010110895.2 Picea sitchensis | reverse complement strand
TTGGTATTCTTAACTCGTGTACCTTCACTTCACATCAGTAGATCAAATCATCATTTTTTGAGAGTTTATGTCCTTTTAGAAGCTCATATTGACTTACAGAAGGGAATTTTCATGAAGATATATTGAGTGTTTCTTTCAAGTATAATTGTTGTTCATTGTTCTCTATATTTCAAAGACAAATCTTGTTTCTTTCCATCATGTAAATGAGCCATATTAGACCTATTATGTTGTGTACCAGTGCTATTATTCTATGTATGATGAGGTATTTTTCCCTCTAAGCTACATTATGAAGTTATTTGAATGGTGGGAGAGTGTTGGTAGAGATTTTTTTTTCATTAGGCAAGGTCAAATATGCCTTTGTCACTATTTTCAATGGAAGAGGGTGAAGTTCTTTGGGATTTTTTACATTATTCTCCTTAATGTTACATGTTCAATATTATTTCATTTTAGCATGTAGATATTTTTGACAAGGAATTATTCTTAGTAGCCAAAAAAAATCACTTTGAGAGGGACTTTGGAGGGTCCAATTCATGGTCATTTTTTGTGGCAATGGTGGTTTGTTCTCCTTGCTAGTAGTTCCATTGTCAATTGCTCCAAGATATTATTTAGTTAGATGCATTTCATATTACATTTCTTCATTTCATGTTATTTTCATTTCATTTAATCCCATCAAAAAACCAAATTACATTATCTGGAGTCACAAACTGGGGGGCTTGCCTCAAGGAAGGAAGTTCTAATTGGGTGTTTTTTCCTAGTGATCCTTCGAGGTTGAAAAGGGACATTTTTTTGTGTTAACATTTTTTTACTAGGAGGGTTGACATTATTTCATTACATGCATTAACAACTCATACAAAAATTCTACATGTAAGGAAGAAGGTGTCATAAGTGATAGTATTTTGTTTATTGGTCCTTCACACATGATCAATGAAATATAAACCATAGGGGGAGGTTATATGAGTTTATTTATAATGACTTAATATTACAATCATACTATCCTTCGTATTAATAGGATATTCCATTTCTATTTCCAGGTCCCTCGAACTTGGAAAATTTCTTGGGCTCCATTTCTAAACACCTTACCCCATTTATGAACAAGAAAAAAACAAAACATAAAGGAAAATGCTTGCAAATTTCAAAAATATATGTTTCCATTACATATTCCAAATAAAAATTCTTCCAACCTTATTCCATATACAACCATTTCTTACTGAAACCTACACAACCAAAACTTAAATTATGAACTATTTCTAAACACCTTATACCATTTATGAACAAGAAAATTTTCAACTATTAAATTGCATTTGTGCCTAATGGAAAATACTACATAGAATTGTAGTAATTGTAAAGACTTTTCACACAATGCAAGTCAAGAAATCAATGCCAATGTTCCTTAAGTTGTTTACATGGTGAAAAATTACCATAGGCAAGAAAGTATTTCTTGATGGCTATTCTTAGGATGAAGGGAATCCTTTGTAATAATGACATGTTGATCGTTGGTATTCTTATCTCTTGTACCTTCACTTCACATCACTAGATCAAATCATCCTTGTTTGAGAATTTCTATCCTTTTAGAATCTCATATTGACTTACAGAAGGGATTTTTTATGAATATATATTGAGTGCTTCTTTTAAGTATAATTGTTGTTCATTGTTCTCTATCTTTCAAAGACAAATCCTGTTTCTTTCCATCATGTAAACCAGCCATATCAGACCTATTTTTTTTGTGTACCGGTGATAGTAGTCTTATGATGAGGTATATTTCTCTCTAAGATAGATTATGAAGTTATTTGAATGGTGTGAGAGTGTTCATAGATATTTCTCATTCATTAGGTAAGGTCAAATCTGCCTATGTCATTGTTTTCATTGGAAGAGGGTGCAGTTCTTTGGGATTTGTTACATTATTCTCCTTAATGTTACATGTTTAATCTCATTTCATTTTATATTGTTGGTTTTTATTAAAAAAAATTACTCTTATTAGCCAAAACATTTCACTTTGAGAGGGACTTTGGAGGGTCCAATTCATGGTCAGTTTTGGTGGCAATGGTGGTATGTTCTCGCCAGTGGTTGCATTTCCAATTGCTCCTAGTTATTATTTAGTTAGTTACATTTCATATTAGATTGTTTAATTTCATGTTAGTTTCATTTCATTTAATCCCATGAAAAAACTAAATTAAAATAGTCGAAGTCACAAAATGGGGGGCTTGCCTCAAGGAAGGAAGTTCTAATTGGGTTCTTTTGCCTAGTGAGCCTTTGAGGTTGACAAGGGATTTTTTTTTTTGTTAACATTTTGGCACTTGGAGGGTTGAAATTATTTCATTACATGCATTAAAAACTCATAACACAATTATACATGTAAGGAAGAAGGTGTTATAAGTGATGGTATTTTGTTTTTTGGTCCTTCACACATTATCAATGAAATCTAAACTATAGGGGGAGGTTCCATGGTTTTATTTATAATGAATTAATATTAAAATAATACCATCCTTCATCTTAATAGGATATGGCATTTCTATTTTCAAGTCCCTCAAGCTTGGCAACATTCTTGGGCTCCATTTCTAAACACCTTATCCCATTTATGAACAAGACAAAAACAAAACATAAAGGAAAATGCTTGCAGATTTCAAATATATATGTTGTCATTACATATTCCAAATACAAATGTTTCCAACCTTATTCCATATACAACCATTTCTTATTGAAAACTACACAACCAAAAATTAACTTATTAGCCATTTATAAACACTTTAGACCATTTATGAACAAGACAATTTTCAACTATTAAATTGCATTTGTACCTAATGGAAAATACTACCTAAAATTGTAGTAATTGTAAAGAATTTTCACACAATGAAAGTCAACAAATCATTGCCAATGTTCCTTAAGTTGTTGACATGGTGAAAAATTACCATAGGAAAGAATGGATTTCTTGATGGCTATTATTAGGATGAAGGGAATCCTTTGTAATAATGATGTGTTGATCGTTGGTATCCTTAAATCTTGTACCTTCACTTCACATTGGTAGATCAAATCATCCTTGTTTGAGAGTTTCTATCCTTTTAGAAGCTCATATTGACTTACAAAAGGGATTTTTCATGAATATATATTGAGTGCTTCTTTCAAGTATAATTGTTGTTCATTGTTCTCTATCTTTCAAAGATAAATCTTTGTTCTTTCCATCATTTAAATGAGACATATCAGCCCTATTTACTAGTAGTCTATGTATGATGAGGTATATTTCTCTCTAATATACATTCTAGATTTATTTGAATGGTGGGAGAGTGTTGGTAGAGATTGTTTGTTCATTAGGTAAGGTCAAATCTTCCTTTGTCACTATTTTCATTGGAAGAGGGTGTGGTTCTTTGGGATTTGTTACATTATTCTCCTTAATGTTACATGTTTAATCTCATTTCATTTTATCTTGTTGGTTTTTATGAAAAGGAATTACTCTTAGTATCCAAAACATTTCACTTTGAGAGGGACTTGGAGGGTCCAATTCATGGTCCTTTTTGGTGGCAATGGTGGTTTGTTCTCCTTGCTAGTGGTTGCATTGTCAATTTCTCCTAGATCTTATTTAGTTAGCTACATTTCATATTACATTGTTTCATTGCATGTTACTTTCATTTCATTTAAACCCATGAAAAACCTAAATTACAATATTTGAAGTCACAAACTGGGGGCTTGCCTCAAGGAAGGAAGTTCTAATTAGGTGCTTTTGCCTAGTGAGCCTTTGAGGTTGAGAGGGGAATTTTTTTGTGTTAAAATTTTGGCACTAGGATGTTTGACATTATTTGATTACATGCATTAACAACTCATTGATATACTCCTCTTGCATGGGAGGAAAATTCTACTTTGTGTCTACCTGGACTAGGATCGTTACATGACCTTCCAAGAAAGACAATTAATTTTTTACCAAAAATTAATAATGGAGGGTGTACGTTTTAAATTTGTGAAGTAAAGAAATGCATACAGATCTTAAGAAAAATAGAAATTAATCAATGGCTCATACACATAGTACACAAAGATTTATGTTGGAAACCCTTAACAGGGATAAAACCATCCTTCCTTGGTGTCGCACCTTTAAACCCTTCATTGTATTAATTTAACCATTCACCATACAATATATACAATATTTTAGGTGTTTCGTAGCTACAAAAACACTAATCCCTTAATCCGGGATTAATTTAGAAAACAACTAAAAATAGCAAAATCCGCTAAAATAGAAAAAACTGCCCAAAAACAAATTTTGGGGCACTACCTCGAATGGTGCGCATAACCAAGGGGGAGAACCTGGCCCCCCTGGGACCCCCGCAGGAAAGTGCCTTGCACACATGACACAAAGAGCTAATAAATTTAGGATCATCAGACACATTTTTTTATTATGGCGCACCCATAGACACACATTCAAAGAATATAACACATACCCAACATTCTCCCACTTGTTGTTTTCTTTGCATACATGGGTTCATAGGATTACATAGTCAACAATCCAAGGAAACAATTCCCATTCCTACTCTACTCCAGGAGAACCTCTTTCTGCTCACAGAATTTGTCAATGAATCTACAACATTCTTCAAAGTGTCAACCTTTTCCAGCAACACCTTCTTTTCTTCAACCATGTCTCTCACAAAGTGATATTGAACATCAATATGATTTGTCTTTGAATGATAATCAGGGTTCTTTTCCAGGAAGATTTCACTCTAAATGACACACTCTAATCTCACCACTTTTTTTACCAACCCAATACATGAACAAAATCTCTGTAACCATACTTCTTTCTTTCTTGCATGAGTGGCTTCCATGTATTCATATTTTGTCATTGAGAGTGCCACTACAACCTGTATTTTTATCATCAAACTGATTGCTCATACAAATAGGTTAAACACATACCCACTTGTGGATCTTCTTCAATATAGATCTCCAGCCCAGTCTGTATCAACAAACCCATGTATGACCACCACTTTGTCCAATCCTGGTCTTCCTTGGTAGTACAATCCATAATTGGTATTGCCACGCAAATACCTGAGGACCGTCTTTATTGTTGTCCAATGATCCTTCCCTATTTTTCACATATACCTGCTCAAAAATCCCACTGCATGTGCAATGTATGGTCTAGTAAAGACCATTGTATACATCAAACTTCCAACTACACTGGCATACAGAACATGGGACATGTCCTCTTCTTCTTCCTGTGTCTTGGGACACTGATATGCAGATAAATTTACACCTATAGGAATAGGAACCTCGACCGGTTTACTTCCATGCATATTAAACCTCTACAATATCATATCAACATATTTTCTTTGATTCAACTAGAGTTTCCCATTTGCACGATCTCTTTTAATCTCCATTCCTAGAATGAAGTTGGCAGCACCGAGATCCTTCATGTCAAATTTGGAGGATAGCTACGATTTCACCTCCTTGATAGCATCCATGTTATTTCCTACCATCAACATGTCATCAACATACAACACTACATAAATGAAGTGATTACCAACCTGCTTGGAATATACACAGTGATCAGCCCTGCTTATCACAAATCCCAATCCAAGGATGTATGTATCAAATTTTTGGTACCACATCCTAGGTGATTTCTTCAGACCATATAGTGACTTATTTGGCTTACACACCAACTCTTTTTTTCCCTTCACTACAAATCCTTTTCGCTTCTTCATGTAGATTTATTCTTCCAGAACCCCATGTAGGAATGTTGTCTTCACATACATATGTTCCACTTCAAGATCAAAAGAAGAAACAATAGATAAAATAAATATAATAGATGTTAACTTGGAAAGAGGAGAAAAAATATCACCAAATTCAATTCCCTCTACCTGGAAATAACCTTTTGCTACTAACTGAGCTTTGTATTTCTCCACTTTTCCTTCTGCATTAAACTTCTTCTTAAACAACCATTTTCTACCAACATATTCTTCCAGTTGTTCTTATCCAAGGAATCCATTTCTTCAACCATGGCCTTCTTACACAGTTTACTATCCTCTGAATTTGTTAGGGTCCTAACCCACACATAGGTAGAACAATATATTCATATGTAATAAAGGTCAATATTAATAAGGCCTTGCAATAAAATAGAATAAGTCAAATGTAAGAAGACCTAATAGAAGCTTCCACTTCTAGAAGGATATTCCTCTAGATGCTTCTTTTGATAGACATATTTAGTATAAATAGGAGTCGAGGGTATGAGAACCCTATCTAGGATATTATTGTAATAGAGATCTGCTCGACTGGAGGTTGCCCCCTTGAAGAGGCCTGTGAACATTACTCTCAGAATCAAAGTGCTATTTCTGTTGTTATTCTTATATCATTTCAGTGTTATTGTGGTGATTGTTCTGGTTATATTGTTGTTATTCTACCATTTCTACCATTTTATTTATGTTCTTCATACTTTTTATATATGGTATATTACAAGTGGTATCAGAGCACTTTCCTTAGCCGAAATTGTGGGTTAATGTTTTTTCATGGTAGAGATGTATTCCAACATCTTTAATCCACAGAGATCTGTGGTTACATTCATAAACCAACGGTTGAGGGATTCATACACACGGGAAATACAAGTGGTACTTAAGCGCACATTTTTTGGCCACCCTTGTAACCCCTGTTGCTACCCCTTCGAGTGGTAATGCATCAGACATCACATGTGTATGGATTGGCATAGATTTCCTGAAGGCCTCTTTAGATAGACTGATCGGCCACCTGGCTTCTATAGTGACACCTAGAACAACACTCAGGAAGATACTCTCTAGTACCTGGGTAGTCGGGTAGTACGGATAAGGGCACGGTCTAGCCTCCTTAGTTAGTTCCCTGAGATATTGGATCGATTACTACTATTGGACCCCACACGTATATTAGAGAGCTATAGCACAGGGAAAACCCTTGTCTATAAAACCCTTGAATACCTAACCCTAGGGGACAGAAACATAAACAAATTAAAGCAGACAAGATCTATTGCAGTGAAACTGTTTTTGGGTTCCCAAATCAGTACACATTTCTTCCTGGTTAAAAATTTGGGCATTTCATCACTACAGTATTCTTAAGTCTAGAAATTATTTCACCATTATTTGAGACCTATTCCATTGGATTCATCTCTTCTCCCTTATCAAATTCATACATATCATTTTTTGGAAAAATGTTTTACCCCACCCGCCCCATTTCAGTTCCCTCGTCATCATGGCCCATACTGGTAGCCAATACTTGGAAACTTGCCTCAATACCTTGCAATATAATATCACGGAGACAAAACAAGAAGTGAAACAACTCAGTGCCAATGTTTCTGCCATCAATACAACCATGCAATCCTCCATGGAGGGAATCAAACAAGACCTAACCACCTAGCTTGAATATGTCTTTTCGATGCTCTGCGCCAAGCTACATATCCCTACAGATAACCCTTTATCTAACCCACATCCACATATTGAAGTTAAAAATTCCTCTCATTCCCATAACTTTCAGCACCATCACTTTCAACATGACCTACGCCTTATGCGGGTGGATGTGACCAAATTTGATGGCTCAGATCCCATTGGTTGGGTAACCCAAATGGAACATTATTTCTCTTTATACAACATTACAAATGACTTGGCCAAACTCTGGTATGGTGTTCTCCATATATATCAAGAACGTTCGCAATGGTGGCAATGGAAAAAAACTTCCCATCAAGGGTATATTGCTTGAAAACACTTTGTTGCAGAGCTTTATGGACACTTTGACACTGACACAAACCATTTGGGCAATTTGACAAAGTTGAAACAATCAGGAACAATGGAAGAATTTATAGCTTCTTTTGAGCACCTGGATTTTCGGACAGAGGGAATGTCTGATGCCTTTTCCAGAGAGTGTTTTATCAGTGGCCTCAAGGATGCGATTCAGGCCCATGTCCTCATAGCTCGACCTCAAAGTTGGGTGGAAGCTACTAAAAGAGATAAAGAATAACAACAGGTTGTATCTTCTCAAAACTAAAAACCCTCCTTTATTTCTCGCACTAAACCAGTAAATCCCACTACTCCCTCCGCTCCACTAAAGATCCAAAAATTGACCAGGGTCGAAATGGATGAAATCCAACTCAAAGGCCTTTGTTATAATTTTGATGACAAATATTTCCCAGACCACAAGTGTAAGGAACAAAATATTTTTATGCCCATCTCGGAGTATATTTCAGAAGAGGATGTTTAAACTCCATTTTTGTCTGAATCACCTAAAACCACTGACATAACCCCTCCCTCAGACCCTCCCAAAGTAGAACCAATCATTTCCCTAAATTCTCTCACTGGCTTCTCTACTCCCCAAACCCTTGAGCTAATTGGTTACATCAAGCATAGTAAGGTCATTATTCTGGTTGAGAGTGTAAGCACCCATAATTGTATTCATCGTTGTATTTCCCTAGAAACTCATTGCTACACCCATGCAGTTAATAATTTCCAAATCATGATTTCCAATGGTGGCTCCATGAAATGTGGAGGGCATTGTGAAAATGTGCGTCTCCAAATTGGTGAATACCACCTGAAATCTCATATGTTTGCTATCGACATGGGTGGTTGTGACATTGTGTTGGGTCCAGACTAGCTAAGGACTTTGGGTCCCATTATCATAGATTTTAAGGAATTAACCATGCAATTCGACTAGGAGGGCCAACAATATAAGGTCCAAGGCATCACCACTGGTTCACCTGAGATCATTAGTTCCCATCGCATGGAAAATCTTCTCAAAAAAGGTCATTCTGGTTTTATTGCCCAACTCCATGCCATCCAAGAAACAGAGACACCCTCGGTATTGCAAGACCACCAATCCATCCTTTCTAAACATCAAGTGGTCTTTTCCACTCCCCAGGGACTCCCTCCTTCCCATGGTGTTCATGATCATTCCATTCCCCTTGTACCAGGAATCCTTCCTCCCAATATCCGTCTGTAGCGTCACCCCTTTTCCCCAAAAAATTAAATTCAGAAAATGGTCCAGGAACTCCTTAATGTAGGCGTTTTCTGCCCTAGTAAGAGCCCCTACTCTTCTCTGGTGGTCATGGTCCTGAAGAAAGAAGGTTCTTGGCGAATGTGTCCTGACCTTTTTTCCCTCCACAAACTTACCATTAAAGACAAATTTCTCATTCCTATCATTGATGACCTCTTGGATGAATTAACTGGCGCCCAGTTCTTTACTAAACTTGATCTTCATCCTCACTACCACCAGATATGTATGAAAGAGGTGAACATTGCCAAGACTACCTTTAGAACTCATGAATTTCACTATGAGTTTTTGGTCATGCCCTTTGGCTTGTGTAATTCCCCCTCAACCTTCCAAATCCTTATGAATCATGTATTTCACTCGTTTGTCCAAAATTTTGTCTTAGTTTCCTTTGATGATATCCTCATCTATAGAAAAACCTGGACAGACCATCTTGCTCATGTGGATCGAGTTCTCCATCTACTCTCTCAGCACCAACTTTTCCTGAAACATTCTAAATGTGATTTTGGCACCTCAAAAATTGAGTACTTGGGTCATCTGGTTGGGAAGGACGGCGTCAGGGTGGATCCTAAAAAGATTAAAGCTATGCAAGATCGGCCTCACCCAAAGACTCTCAAAATCTTGTGTGGATATCTGGTATTAATAAGTTATTATCGCAAGTTTGTTAAGAATTATGGAAAGATTGCATCACCTCTCACTACACTCCTAAAAAAGAACTCTTTCACTTAGACTCTAGCAGCTGCTCAAGATTTTCAAACCTTGAATATGGCCATGTGCACCACTCCAGTCCCGTCCCTTCCTGATTTCACAAATACCTTTGTTTTGGAATGTAATGCTTCAGGTAAAGGAATTGGTGTTGTCCTTATGCAAGAGGGTTGGTCATTGGCCTTTACCAACAAGAAACTGTCTGAAAGAAATCTAGGCAAATCAATCTATGAAAATGAAATTTTGACTATTTTTCATGTTGTTTCTCTGTGGTGCCCTTATCTATTGGGGAAATGCTTCCAAATTAAGACAGACCATCAAATCCTCAAGTATTTTCTAGAACAATGCATTTCCTCCCCGAAGAAACAAAAATGGGTGACTAAGCTGTTCGGATATGATTATCAGATCATTTACAAGAAAGGAAAAGACAATTAGGTTGTGGATGCAATTTCCCAAAAATATGAAGATGACGTATCCATTTTTTCTCTTTCCTTCATTGTACCAGATTGGCTCTAAGCCATTTACCAACAATGGCTACATGATCCAAAAAGTTCACATCTGATCCAAAAATTTCAGTCCAATGCTCCAGATTCCCCAGGGTACTCTTGTCTCCATGATGAGCTTCAATACAAAGGTCGTTTGTATTTAAGTAAACAATAAAAACTTAAATCCACGGTACTTTCTAAGCTTCATGCTACACCCACAATTGGGCACTCCAGGTTTACCAAAACCTATGACAGGGTCAAACATTCTTTTTTCTGGGATGGTATGAAACAATACATTCATAATTTTGTTGTTGAATGTGATGTGTGTCAATGCAACAAGGGAGAACAAATCAAATATCCGGGCACACTACAACTGTTTCCAATTCCACTTTCTATTTGGAGGGATATCTCTTTGGATTTTGTTACATGCTTACCCAAATCGGGGAATAAATCATTCATCATGGTGGTTGTTTATCGCCTTTCCAAGTATGCTCATTTCTGTGCTCTTCAAAACCCATTTACAACATCCATGGTGGCTCAAATTTTCATGGATCGGGTCTTCAAGCTTCATATCATGTCGCATTCTATTGTTTATGATCGTGACCCAAATTTCACCAGCAATTTTTGGCAAGAACTGTTTAAGCTACAAGGCACCCAATTGCATCTCAACAAAGCTTATCATTCCTAGATTGATGGTCAAACAAAAGTTGTCAATAAGTGTTTGGAAACATATTTGAGGTGTTTTGCCTCGGAAAATAAAAATCAGTGGGCTCAATGGTTAACCCTAGTTGAATGGTGGTAAAACACTTCATACCATACAACTACATGCATGACTCCTTTTGAAGTGGTATATGAACAAAACCCACCTTCATTTCTCTCATACTTATCAGGTGTCTCGAAGTTCTAGGCGGTTGACCAAACACTTATAGTTTGAGAGGCTTTTCTCCGTACCCTCAAAGAGAATTTGGTCATGCCACAAAATCTCATGAAGAAACAAGAAGATCAAGGTCACTTTGAACGTCAATTTGTAGAAGGGGATAGGGTGTTTCTTTGACTGCAACCTTACAAGAAAAATTCCCTCAAGGATGAGAATTTTGATAAGCTAGCGCCCAAATTTTATGGTCCTTATACCATTCTCAAGCCTATGGGACAGGTGGCCTATCAATTATCTTTTCTCAATCATTCTAAGCTACATCTTGTTTTTCATGTTTCATGCTTAAAGAAGGTGATTGGAACTAAGTGACAAATTCAAACCAACCTTCCCAAATTAGACGAAGAAGGATCCATTTGGCTACATCCACAGGAAGTTTTGGACCAGCGTGAGCATCGCCTGCATCAGAGAACCATCAAGGAAGTGTTAGTCTAGTGGAAAGATACAACTCCAGCAGATGACACTTGGGAACTAGCTACCATTCTGCAACAATTTCCACATCTCAAGCCTTGAGGACAAGGTTGTTTTTAAGGGGGAGGACATGTTAGGGTCCTAACCCGCACATAGGTAGAAAAATACATTCATATGTAATAAAGGTCAATACTAATAAGGCCTTGCAATAAAATAGAATAAGTCAAATGTAAGAAAATCTAATAGAAGCTTCCTCTTCTAGAAGGATCTTCCTCTAGATGCTTCTTTTGATAGACATATTTAGTATAAATAGGAATCAAGGGTATGAGAACCCTAGCTGGGATATTATTGTAATAGAGCTCTTCTCGACTGGAGGTTTCCATTTTGAAGAGGCCCGTGAACATTGCTCCCAGAATCAAAGCGTTATTTATGTTGTTATTCTTATATCATTTCATTGTTATTGTGGTGATTGTTCTGGTTATATTATTGTTATTCTGCCATTTCTAGCATTTTATTTATGTTCTGCATACTTTTTATATCTGGTATATTAAATAATTCACTGCTTCGCTGAAAATTCTGGAATCATCATCAGTAATAGATAAAGCAAAATTAGAACAAAAATCAGGTGGACTATACCTTTCTGGTTTCCTTCTTTCCCTCATTGATCTCCTCAATCTGGGGTATGAGGTTCTTCTTCTTCTGCTTCATCTTCTTTAGATGATTCATATTTTGCATCATCCAAATCAAACTCTATTTTCTCAGGTTCTTCTTGCCCTAGTAGGAATTCTTGTTTGGAAACATCTTTTACCTCTCTAAAAATAACATCCCAACTGTAAAAATTCTTCTTAGTTTCTGGGTTCCAAATATTATAACCTTTCACACCATCTTTATAACCCATAAAGATACACTTTTTGACTTTATTATCTAGCTTACTCATATTTTCCTTTGGAACATGTACATAAGAATCACAACCAAACACTCTTAGATGTTTTAGAGAGGGTTTCTTACCATTCCATACATCATGTGGAGTTTTATCATCCAATATTGATGAGGGTGATCGATTGACTGGGTAACATGATGTACCCATTGCCTCTGCCCAGAATTTCTGTCTCAAATCAACACCACTAAGCATGCTCCTTTCTTTTTCCATCATTGTCTTATTCATCCTTTTTGCAACTCCATTTTGTTGGGGTTTGTATGGAGTATTATTCTACCTTTCTATGCCACACTTCTTAGAGAATTCTTCGAATTTATTTTCGCAAAATTATCCACCATTATCTGTGCTCAATACCTTTATTTTCTTCTCTTCTTGATTTTCTACCAGAGTCTTAAGCTCTTTAAATTTATCAAATACCTCAGATTTCTTTCTAAGAAAATAAATCCATTTGTTCCTTGAGAAATAATCTATGAATGAAACATAATACATAGATTTACCTAGTAATGGAATAGGCATAGGTCAAAACACATCAATATGTATCAACTCTAATATCCCATTTTCTCTTGTAGCACTAGATGGGAATATTAGTCGATTTTTTTTACCATATATGCAATGTTCATAGAAATCAAAATCAAGAATGCAATTAGACATACCTTCAACCATACCTTTATTGTGTAGTGTTCAAAGGCCCTTTTATCGAATATGCCCCCATCTTTGATGCCACAACATGGTATTATTTCCACGGATAGAATTGGTCTTGTCTTCTTTATTTCTCTACTCAGGGACAACCAAACTGGTACACCCATTAGTATAATTTATTCCCAACAACATGTACAAAGTTCCACACCTAACTTCCCTCTTCAACACCATTTCTGCTCGTACCATCTTTCAAGTTCCCTTTCCCAATACATTATCCACTCTTGCATCATCCAACATGTTTACAGATATTAGGCTCTTAGCTAGTTTTGGAATGTGCAAAACCCCAGGGAGAGTTCTAATACTTCCATATTTTAGCAATAACTTAACCCTTCCACGTCCCATGATTTTGGCTATCGAGTCATCTCCTAGGAATACATCACCACCATCATATTTTTCATATTCACAGAACCATTCCCTGTAAGGATTCATATGATATGAAACACTTGATTCGATTAACCATACACCACGGTCTACATGTATACTCGTAGATTCCAGGTAAAATTCATCTCCTTCTTCAGTGGAGGTTTTCGCCTTTGTGGGAGAGGTATTATCAGATCCCATTAGTTTATCAACCTTCTTAGACTTGGAATCTTTCTTATAATGCCCCATTTTACCACACTTCCAACATTTCCTAAAATATTTTCCTGGAGATTTCGACTTACCTATAGATTTAGATCTCCCACCCCCGAAGACTAAACAAGATTCATGTCTTGGGTATCGCCTCTTACAAATAAAGCATATTTGCTTTGACTATCCATGTTTTTCCGCCTCATCTCTTCAGATAATAAGGATGCAACTACATCCTCATACTTCAATGTATATTGAGTGGTACTACCAAATGATACAACCAAATTATCCAAAGATTCTGGCAAAGAACATAACAAAGTAATACACTTATCTTCTTTTGCAATCATAATATTAACATATACCAGTTGACTTACCAGAGTATTAAAGGAATTTAGATGTTCTGTCACAGAAGCTCCATTTTCCATCCTAAGATGATACAACTTATTTAGAAGAAACAACTTGTTTACCAAGGACTTTGATTGATACAAATTCCCTAACTTATCCCATAGTTCCTTGGCTGTAGATTCTCCCAAGACATTCAAAAACACTAAATCTTCTAGGCAGAGTCGACTAGTACTCCTTTCTCTTATTTCCAACTTCTCCCAATCTTCCTTTGACATACCAGTAGGTGGTGTACTAGTAGTTTGTGTACTAGTAGGTTGTGTACCAGTAGACTGTGTGCCAGTAGAATGCGTACCAATAGGCTGTGTACCAGGATCCACAACGATCCATTGTTCTTTGTCTATAAGATGGTCCTCCATCGTGAGCTTTCGTAGCGCAAAGTTTTTATCGTTGAGCTTCTCTATCTCGATTCTAGAAGAGATCGCCATTTTTCTTTCTACACTCGAATCATCATTGCAAAATCTCCCACTAAACCCATATTCATCACAGACCCAAGATAAACTTGATCTATCAAGATCGAGCCAAACCCTCAGCAACAAAGACATCCCCCTAAAGACAAAAGTGATCTCTGATACCACATGTAAGTTTAATACCTGTGAAGTAAAGAAATGCATACATATTCTTAAGAAAAACAAAAATTAATCAATGGCTCATACACATAGTACATAGAGATTTACGCTAGAAACCCTTAACCGAGAGAAAAACAACCTTCCTTGGTGTTGCACCTTTCAACTCTTCATTGCATTATTTTCACCATTCACCATACAATATATACAATATGTTAGGTATTTCGTAGCTACCAAAACCCTAATCCCTTAATCCGGGATTAATTTAGAAAACCGCTAAAAATAGAAAAATCCACTAAAATAGAAAAAAACGCAGTTGGGATCATCATACGTAGTTGTCGAATCTGACACGCCCACACACACACATGCAAAGAATATAACACATACCCAAGAAAGGGATTACCACTACATTTGATTATATTATAAATTTTGGATCTAAATTCTGGTTAATTAACATTGTTCAAAAATATCTTGTCTACAGGTTCTCTTTCACTACTGAAGGAGAAGTACATGATTGGTAGAGTATATTACCTATTCAATCAATTCAAGGATAGAAGTAGTTTAAAGAAGTTTTAAAAAGTGATTATTGAAATTATCATCATTTAATTGAGTTGTTGCAATAATTGTGCAAAAGCATAAATAAGACAAAGAGTTTGTATGATATTTCAATACAAGGTTACATCATATGTATTACTTGTTGCACAAAAATCATAGGCCCCCACCATAGTTGGTTTGTGATTTGTATCTATGATCTCTTCCCTTCACAATTGCTTCATTCATTATGTAGAAAGGAATTGACATTGTAGAGTTGGAACAGAAAGAAGCACACACAATTGAAAATGAGTTTTAGATGTGTCACCTATCTCTTATTTTGTCTCCATATTTTGAAGACTCCATGGTTAACAAAACAACTTTTCCAATCTCAGGAATAGATGATGAGAGAGAACATTCATTTTAGAATGTGATCCTCTTTTAATTGTTGCAAGAAGAGATAAATAATAGAGTAGATGTTGGTATACACAATGTTGTTGAGGAAAGTTCATATTCATGAAAAATATAAACTAAAGGCTCTTCCATTCAATAGAAGAAAATCATTCAAAAGAAAGGAGAGTAAATTTCATACAATGAGCACTTATGGAAAAATAACTTTCAATATCATTTTGCATATCTCTCCAACTAGAAATCTAATTTATGGTGAATGTGCCACATTGACAATATGCTTGTCATGTTTCAAGCCTCGTGCTATTGTTGCATGTAGTCATATGAAATGACTTAGGAAGAGAGAAACATAACAACTTTCAAAGAGTTACTATTATTGTATATAAACTCATTAGTGAATCAAGAACATGAAGTGGTAGGGTATCCTATTTAAAGCCTCTTTAATGAAGAAGACGAAACAATCTCCACCTTCATCATTTTTGTTGATGACCACTCTTCCCTTGAAAACCATCAAATTAAACAATGTATATTAAACAACTTTGATGTTGAGAGTTTTTACCAAATGAGTGGTGAATCTTTTTTAGGAGAAGAGAATACTAGAAATAGAAAAAATGGTCACTTATGCTCAAGGTGAATTCCATTTAAACATGAAGGTGATTATAATTCCAAACAATAACATTGAAGCAAAATAAATATATTTTGAAGGAATTTTCAAATTCAAAACTTTTTTTATGGTTTCATCATGGATGGACTCTTTCCTCAAACAAGAATTATTGAAAAACCATAACTATCATTGGTTGCTTTCATTCATCATCAAAATAAATTTATTTTTTCACTTTGACATCTAGCATTTCATATTTTTTTTAAATTTGTAGTGACCAAATTATGGCTTCATGTGTCTGAGCACTTGGTAATGTTGTTAATGGTTTATTTAAATTCATTTTCATGTTTATGAATACATGTCATGTATTTATAATTTATTTATATCACACTTTACATTTTATTCACATATGCTTGTTCCTCCACAATGTGAGTTCTCTATGTAGGGTTTTTATGACTATCATGCTTATAGGAATATGTTTTGGGCTCTAAATATATCCTAAAAACAACCTTAGTCTGACATTAATTTTATCAACCGAGGATTTGTCTTTTCTCTCAAGATTGTTAGCAAAGTCTATGCAGATAAGTTGTAGAGGTTTAAATCATGTAGATATTCCAGTTAAAACAAATATGGATCTATCTAAATTATTGAAATAATCAAGTTCTTCACACATTAACTATAAAATCTGAAAATAATAACTCAATCAACGTAAAATATATTTTGAGCAATAACACATCATGAAACAAAAAAATAATTAATTATTGAACTTATTGATCTATCCAGGAAACAACAATTTAATCTAGAAAAACACTAATGAATTAATATTTCAAAGAACAATGATTAATTAAACTATTTGAAAGGAACAACGATCTATTGAGATTTAATAAGGAACAACAAATGTGAATTTAATGAAAGAAACAACAAATGAAAATTTAATTAAAAGAATCCACAAGTGACAAATTGACAACAATCGATAATTTCCAAATAGAACATCTACTTTCTGCGAATGGAATACACAACCAATTCATAATAGAAACAACAAATTATTGGATCTATTCTAAATGTTGAAGGAAACATCCAATCACAGAATTATAACAGGATCGATAAAATTACAAATAAGATAGTAGCTCATGTCTACTAGGCCCACGGTCTTCAGAAGATACTGTTATGAAAAACTCAGTACGTGGAAATGGTCAAAATGCTTGAAATTTCCATTATTTCCATTATTGATAAGTCCTTTACAATTGGGTTGTTGTACATAGTATCAACAATTAGGTGATTGGAATTTTTCCCTCTCTCTCTATCGTTCACTCTTCTTTATATATTACAATAAGACAAGTAAATTAAGCTATCCTGAGGATCGAGAGATCCTCAAGATTTCTTGTAATGTTTATGAAGATTGCAAGATAAAAAACAATCTTCCTTTGAACCATTTTGTGCCTGAT
Source organism: Picea sitchensis (assembly GCA_010110895.2). NCBI lineage: Eukaryota > Viridiplantae > Streptophyta > Pinopsida > Pinales > Pinaceae > Picea > Picea sitchensis. The sequence continues at coordinate 6,255 of SNQJ01S0050450.1, read as the reverse complement.
TTATTTAATCTTCAATGGTCTATGCATCTTCATGATTTTCTTGATTATCCTAAATTAACAGCAATTGTCCATTTCTGCATAAAATCAAAGAAATTCAAACCAAAGTTTAGAAAATATATAATATCATTTAATATTATTTTGAAAATCTTTTTAATCATTTTCTTCCCTAATTATTTCAAACTAATAGAAAAGTCAACAAAGAATATATGACAAACCAAAGTAACAAGGAGAATATTATGCCTTTTTCTTACCGCCAACATACCCCTTAGCTTATCGTTTTGCATGTCCTCGTGCAATAAGAGAGTTCATATGCAAGGCAATGAGACTATAGGGTGGAGAGGTCTCTTCTCTAGACCTCTGGAACCCATGCTTACCTTTAATTTCTTCAAAATAAGCTTCTTCCTTTTTCTTACGAAGTTCATAAACACTTTGATTTGATAACCCTATGGAGGATGCCAAATAATGGGGGGACTGTACCTACATCCAATCCAGGAAGGCCCTGCTTCCATGATGATATTGGCATACATTTCTAATCTGAGAGGAAATGCTTGAAAATTCCTAAAACCAAACGGTTCCCTATTCTTGATTTCATTTGAACAAACACTCCATCTTAATTTGGCAGTAGAAAAGGCTTCTTCTCTAGTTTCTCCAAAGTACTGCAGCCATGAATCCACAACATGTATATGGATGGGGGATAAAGATTCCACAACCTCTTCCCTCTTCATAAATGCTCTATTTTTCATAATGGTTTCAAAGGGTTTAGAAGGTTCTCCTCTGACCCATAGGTCTAGCCCATTTTCTCTTTTCATAAAGACCTTATGTGCCTTGGCCCATCTAAGTTGATTTTTGGCAAAAGATAAAAAGGCTGGAAATTGGGTATCCATGGCGAATGGATTTGGGTTATCATCTTTGTTTTCGTCTAGAATGAAATTATGAAGATATAATTCACACAAAAAGTATTTTACTACATCATCTTGTTCTTTAAAACACAAAAAAAAATTAGAGACAGTGGAAAACTCAGAAGGTTTTCATGCACTAATGGCTTTCACTTTTAATAACATATATTGTTCCAATAAAAATAGGGAATAATTATTAGCAGGGGCCCTGCAAGCTAATATATCAGAATAAATAAAGAAAATACTTTTGATTTGCTTCAAAGCCCATCAAGCTGACCCTGCACCTTCTTTACCTTTTCTTTTTCTCTACTAAGATCATCAAAGGTTTCATTTTCATTTGTTGACATTGCTTGGAGTTGTTTGAAAACTTTTTGATGCTCTGTTACTGTCACCATTTCATTTCGGCATTAGGTTATGGTTTGTTGGGATTGTTCCAATTATACTTCCAATCTTATGATAGTGGCATCATGTTCAGAGGAATGAAACACCTCTTTAGTCTGAAAACCTTTTTCTATTGTTACTGGAGAATCTGTCTGCATTTCTGTTTCAACTGATTCCAAGGGAGCATGAAAATTTGTTTGTGTTTCAACAGAGTGAGTATGAATTTCCCTTATAGGAAGTGGATTTCTTCCCGGTATTCTAACCCTCCTATATTTATTATTATTATAGGATTTGTCATACTATTCGAGTTGCTTCTTAAGTTGTCTATTTTTTTCCTTCAATCTTCCAACTTTTTGTTTCAATACCTTTATTTTCTTGACCCTCCTCCTAAATGCCTTATTTTCATGTTCCGGTTTTTTGATTCAGTTATTTCCTTTTTTTGTTGTTTATTTATGTCCAAGGGGAATTTCAAGGTCTTCCCCATCTTGATCAACTGACAATTCATTCCCTGTATCCTCTGGGTGTTCTTGTTGCTCTAAATTAATTCTCTCCTTAAACTAAGGATCCGGTTGTTCTGCTACATTAGGACATTCCCTTATAGGAGAGGATGGCATCTCCATATCAGGAAGATCAAAGACAAATTTTTAAGGAGGAGAGGTTGGAGCTTCGGGTTCTTCTGGGTCGTATATATCTTTAGTAAGATACATTCCCAAATTTCCTAACACTTGGGCCATTTCCTCTTCATATATTCCAAAGAAATCATCATGTTGTCCTACAATGTTTTCATGTGATGGCTCTTCTATTTTCACAGTATCGTAAGTGATTTTAGGTTGTCTTGTATTTCTACCCTTTCTTCTTTTAACAGAGGCGGTTTCAAGAAAATAAGTTGTTCTTTGTCTTTTCCTTTTTTATTTTTCTTCTTGCATACTCTGAGTTTCTACCAACTGAATAAGTTCTATTTAAATTTTAGGCTGGGTGGATGGTACTTATGTTTGGGCATTATCTCCCTCTCGCTAGACTGCTTCAATTCCTTGTGGAGGAATTTCATGGTGGACTTATGTCAGAGGAACTTCTGGTTTCTCAATTTGCAAGGGTCTATGAAGATCGATTAGGTCCCCCCACGCTATTTTTGCATGATTCAAGGCCCTAACTACTATCAATTTTACTAACCCATGATGACTTATTACATTAGCAAGGTCTTTAACTTTTTGATTTCTTCCAGTGACCTCATGCAGAATGTTATTAAAAAAAATGGTAGATTTAATACTAATTTTTGTTTTAACATTGCCAGTAGCTTGAGGTGGCAAGGTCTCACCACATCATATCGCTCGTCACATGTAATGTATCTTTTCACCACACCTGCTAGTTCCCTCCAAGGTTCATTAAGAGTAGTGGGGTTGAGGCATTTTCCTTTATTGTCAAATTTCTCCCCTGGTTCTGCAAAGGATTCCACAGCTTTTTGGAATGCTTTGTATTTTCCAGTCCATTTTGTTCCTTCATTTGGAAATCTTGTAACCTCGGCTATGATGGCATCAATGACTGGTATTTGTATGCCCCAAATTATTGAGATTCCCCCCTGTAGATTTTGGAAGAATGCTAGCACAACATTTGTATCAGATCCTTGCAGTCTATTAAAATATTGTGTCCACCCTAAACGATGTAGAATTTCCCTATCCCAATCAGTCACTCATAGCAATGTAGGCTCACGACGAATACTCCGTCCACCCATATATTCTCCAAGAAAATTAGCACAACTATAGTTCCCACCTGTAAAACTTGTTAGACCATCTTGTAAAAGAAAGTTACTAGAAATGGTAAAAATTACATAACAACAATGGTATATAGATAACTATGTAATTTCCCATTATCTGTAATCATTATGTCTTATCGATAATCATGCAAAATGTCCACCCCCCAATGAGTGAAAGGTTTACCTCGACTGATCGTATGTGTGAAGGTAATAATGACGATAAGTCAAGTGAGGGATAATTATTACGTCGTTGCCACTGGGAGAACAACCATTAATAATTTCCAAAGAAACTTAATAGTAATCATGAACAATAATCACATATTTTGTGGAAAGTGCAAGCCCAAATACCAATATCCAAAGTGTTAGGGAAGAAATTTTGAATATTCCTAATATGTCCAAGTTTTATAAATATGCCACCTGTCATAATTTTGTTATCATCCCTTGTGTTGAAGATAGCAAGAATGATAGCCTCTTTTTAGATAAATGAAATCTATGAGCACAATAAAAACTTGGAAAATTAAGATAATCTTCAATACCAAAGGCATAGCCACTACTGCCAGTAGGCATCCATAGTCGCGCCAGGGGTGCCATTTAACCCATAGATGAGCTAGTATCCTCAATAATTTGAATAGTCTTTTCCCAAAAAGTCCAATATCTTGGATTGGTAGCCAGATAACAACAATTCCACTCACTATATCATAACAAAGTGAACAAGTCGGCTCGTGATGAGACCTCTTGTACTTTGACCCTAAATTCCAAAGGCCATTTCCCTGGTGTGGTAGCCATAGTGGGAATGCCACTTATGTTAATATCTTATGATCGTGGTAGTTGTTGTAGGAAAATCTCCCTGCGGACAGGTAGATGACCTCAAAGAGCTTGACCTTAACTCTAAGACAGAAAAGTGCTTAACGTGGACACTGACTTCCTTTCAAATCTATCCAAACTAACACATGAGAAGGAAGGATAACAACAGTACCTTTTTATTGACGTTTGTCCCTGCACGCTCCAAGTTGCGTTTCGATCCTTTTCTCCTTGTTGAATCCTGTGGACAAATGAGATACGACCAGTTCCTACTCTATTGATATTATCTTGTAAATAGATCTATCTATCAACGATAAGTTCATGTAACATCAGACACAAACTAGAAAGAAACAGGTCAAGTGTGTCATATTAATGAGAATAACGACAGCAGTACTTACAATCATAGATGCGAGTGTGACATCTTTGTCAAGTCCCCTTCGTCTAACCCTTGCTCGAAAGATCCATAACCTGGATGACAGCAGCTTCACTGATCACTCTCCTTTGGCTGACTGTGTGTTTCCTATGAGATCATAGGTTTCATGCTAGCAATTCTTGTCCCTCAGCAACACTTATGAGATCATAAGTCTGGTATGATTCTCTATTTCCAATCCAACCCCCATACCACTCATGAGATCATAAGTTTGGTATGATTCTCTCTTTCTGGACCCCTTTCACCATTAGAAATCTTGCTTATATAGGTTTAGATAAGCCTTAAACACTTGAGATATCCTTGGGGAAGTTGAGGATTTACCTCCTTCAGTTGAGGATCTGCCCTAAGATCATGGATTGATTAAGGATTCCAACTCAACTGACCTCCAAGAACGAATGGATCCTTCCCCCATTCATCTCAACCGCTTAACCACTGCCCAGAATAGGCAGCGGTCCCTCAAAAGGGCCATCAAAGCATTGTAGCACTCCTAGGTAGGCTTAAGGGGGGAGCCAGCACTCCAAAGATCTATAGCGCTCCCCCAGAAGGGCCAAGGGAGATTTATAACGCCCCCAAACAGTGTTAGGGGGGGCGCCAGCACTCCCAAAAGAGCTATAGGGGAGCGCTCCCCTTCAAAAACCTATTTTTTGCAGTGTTTTCAAATGGAAAAAGGTTCTTGACTTCATTTAATCATATTCCCTCCTCCAAATCAAGTGTATGAGATGTCTCGAGTGCCTCCTTAGTGTCGTTATTATGGCAGTATGATTGAACCACATTTGAGACACTTATGAACAACTTGCGACACTTGCGAAAGTTGTAAGGAATATGCGACACTTTCGACAGTTGAGAGGAACATGTGACACTTGCGACACTTGTGATGACGACACTTGCGACACCATCGAAGTGAGTAAATTTGATGTGTAACAGATTGCCCCCCAAAGTATGAAGTTAGAAGATGTGAACTGATAACTGAAATACTTTGTAGACGTTCAAGCAAGGGTATAGACTCGAAGAACCTGACGGAAGCTGCACACAAACATCCAACAAATATCATGACATATTTCAAAACCCAAGGCAGGCATACCTATTCTTGGATGATCAAGACTCACAAGATATGGCCGCCAAAAAATACACTGCGGATCCATAATTGTATTGACAAAAAGGTATAGCCACTGAAGATACAATGTGGATCTATACTATGATGACTCGGACTGATCGTAGCCATGAAGAATACACAGTGGATCTACAAGATGAAAAGACATAGCCACGACCAATACAAAGTGGATCTATGTAATAGTGTATGTGTTCTTTGTCCAATAGAAACTCCTTCGCAGCCTGGGCAAAGCATATATCAAATTAGTTACTCAACCCAAGGTCTTCTTACCAATCCCAATGTGGTACGATTTTGAACATGTGAAAATATGTCTTGATGTTGAACATGGCAGAAACCACTTGATTACTGGTCAATGGTGTGAATCGTTAACAAGTGCGAGGGAGATCACCATTAATGTCAATGATTCCCAAGGTACCTTAGTACATTCCAGCGAATGCGAATAGATGAGTTGAGGTCAAACATCTGTGGAATCATCCGATCAGAGGTCAATGATGTAAACCTACTGTCCAACGTGAGGAGGCCTGCCATTGAGGCATGAAGGTCCCAAAGTACTAACTGGTTTCTAAGTCTGATTCCTGGATAATGTGTTGAAGTCGACAGGAATAGACTCTTCGAGGGAGGGCCTTGATGTATCTGTTGGATCATGTTGTCATTGATGCCAATGGTTTGATTGATTGATGTCAAGTGATTGATTGATGTTAAAGGATTGATTGATTTATTATTGATGTAATATAATATGTATTGTCCTTGATGAGAATGCATAGATGAAGATTGATCAATGATTTGTCATTGATACATGATGAAGATGGATCGATGTGGTTCCATTGGTATATGATGTATTGTTGGAAAAATGTATAGATGACTTATTATTATCTTATCATGATTG
>SNQJ01S0050449.1:80880-91958 GCA_010110895.2 Picea sitchensis | reverse complement strand
GGGTCACAGGTCTTGTTTTACTCACAGTAATAACAGAGGAAAAGTTGTTACTGAATCAAATTCTGATATATTATGATCACAGAAGATGTAGTACTAAATTGTAATCATTCACTCTTCAAGAACTATAGAAAGAAATTCAGAGAGATGGAAACACAAAGGAAACACATAACTCAAATTGAATGAAACTTAGAATATTTGTCTGCACTTGTATTGATATTCAAAGAAGTTTTTTATCTTTTACATTCGGCAAGAAGCAGCCCTGAATAGATTGAAAACTATCTATTTATACAAAAAAATTCACAACTGGAAACCATTGTACTTCCTACAATATCTGCCTAAAAATAGAATACAATTCGAATGAAATAACAGCATGCAAATATTGTTGAGTTTTGTTGGCACTTCATCCGTCTCTTCATTTTCTTGTAGACATGCTTATTTTCCTTTGTTCTTTAAACTAGGTACAGATGTCCATTAAGTCCACCACAATCATTGGCTTATTGTCTCTTCCATCTGATTTTGTTGCCATTTTTCCCTAGGATAAAGAATTGCAGTTGAAGATATGGGGGGGGTGGGGGTAATTGATCAAGTAGCTCAGCACTGGTTCATTATGAGATAGCTAATGATTACGGGGAAAAGTAATTGTTTACAAATAGGATGATGTGGGTACAAGTGTCAAATAAGGAGGTGGGATGGATGCAAGAATGTGGGTGGTAGGGATAGACGGGGTACGTGACGTGTAGAGTGTGACAGGTTGGAGGGTGAAAGGTAGAGTCGGTGGAGGAAGTGGACATTGTGTATGCTATTTCACTTGCTCCCAACTACACTCTCTTTTATCTGTTCATTGAATTGGGTGCACATATCCATCAATGCTACCACAAATCTTGAAGGCTCAATCCTTTCATTCACTTCAAAGGAGAACACCTTATTTTCTACTAGTGGTAGATTTTCTTGGATCTTATTTACTTCTTGGACTGTGATTTGATACTATGCACTTGTGTTTACCAACAATTCATTGATTTTGAGTAAATCGATCTGGTTCATCTATTGGATGGCCGACTAAATATTTTCCTTGTTCTTCTTGGAGCTTTGTTGGTTCATTTCTATTTCAATCTTCCCCAATGCATCTGAGATATTGCTTCCTTCAAATTCAATCATCTTTTTATTTATTGAAGATAATGCCTCCAAACAAGCCTCTTTTGCATCTCTGGCAAGTTTCTTTCCTTCTTCCATATTTGTTTCCTAGGATTTCAGGGCCATTTCTCCTTTTACTTGTTCATAATGTGAGAGAGGGGTAAGACTAGGGATATTATATTTTTGCTTCCATATGATAACGTCTTGAAACTTGGACCTAGCTGCACAAGCCTCTTTTTCCCTGACATAAATACTTTTTAGAGAAAGGATTACTGCCTGATAGCATTTATGAATAGCATCTACTTTTTGGTAGAGCTCTTATTGGGCAACTTCCATCTTCTCGTTGATTTCTGATGCTTGTGTTTTGAAGGCAGTAATATCTATTGTTGTGTTCTCTGTTAGGGTCAATTTGGTCTGTAGTTGTTCAATCAAATTGTCACGCTGAGTGATAAAAACTTTTCTAGTCTGTGAACTTTGGTAATGAAGCTCAAGGTTATCATGTAACTGCTTCATTTGATGTTGATAACTAGTCCTAATTTTTTCAATGTCTTGGTTCATCCGACTTATTACAGTCTGTTATGTACTATGTATCTCATTCTGCAATTTCTCTAACAAGAGACATTTCTATTGCAGTTGCTTGGTTAAATTTTCCACTGACCATTTATTGGTAGTGGAAAAATCCCCTAGTGAACCTGCAACTTCTTTTGCAAACTTAGGATCATCTTGGTCTTTCCCATCATACACCAATCTTTTCCTTTTTGTGACTACTCCATCATTTTGGTGGGACTCTCTTTTTACAATAGCCTTTCATTTCTTGCTGAAAAAGAAACGTGAGGGAGGCATCTCTTCAGGTAAGATAGGAGTAAGCTCACTTACATAAATGAGTTCGGAACTAGGATTTCCAAAGATGGTCTGTAAAGGGGTTAATGCTGTGATAGGAGACCTGATTGTTGTGGAATGTTCCTATCATGTTGTATTTGGGGTGCCAACAAAAGTATATGGCGGTGAATGAGGAACAACTTGTTCTGGGTTCAGGAAATATTTGAACCGAGCTAATACTTCTGGGTCATTTAGTCCTGACAGTGATTTTTTTATTTCTTGAAACAAATTTTCTGGACTTTTTGGGACTTCTTCAACTGTGTGCTTAGTGGAGCAACTTGGCTTAGATCCTGTGGGTCTAGCTTCCTGTGAAGAAGGCAAGGTTTTTGAATCCCCTTGCAATATCTTGGGAAAACTCTTTCGTCTATGCTTTTGAAAGTTGAGGAAACCAGCTTGTTGGTCAGGAGGCAAAGTCTGAAATCTGCTTTAAAATTCCTCATAAGATATAACTCCCCTGAACATCTCATCATAAGGATAATTCTCATAGATGTATCACTTCATGTTAAATTGAGCCAAATTATTTTCCTCTATCTTATGTGGATCATGCTTCTTAAATTCGATGTCAACTAATTTGACATCTTCCAGGGTTGTGGCCTCGACTTTAGAATGACCAAAATATAATAATGTGAACATACCAACTTGAATGGGATAAGTTGGCCAAACCTTTTTCTTATCTGACTTCAATTCTTTGTTGATACCTCCTACTACTGTTTGGTATGCCACTTCTCTACATACCAACCGGTCAGGTAAAAATTGTGGGAGGGCATGAGGAGGAATAGAACAACCAAATACTCTGATGTAGGAGAAATTATCCTCAATGAACCAGTCCGCAAGTTTTCCTAAGTTCCCCATAATCTTTTCTGAAATTATGGGTGGAGGGTGGCCATAGATAGCTATGTGAACAGGTACCACTATGCAGTGATAGATTTCGTAAAAGAAATATTTGGCATTTTCCTCCCATAATTTGGAGTGATAGAAATGTATTGGCTCAGAACTAGCCGAGGTTCAACTCCAGTTCATCAGGGGGAATGGGATCATGAAACAAATGGCATCCATAATATATGTTGACATGTAAAAAGGAGCAGGTTGCCCTTTTGATTTTTTTGATTGATACTCAACAATTTCCTTGGCCAAATTATCAGATAGCATTTTAGCCCAGTTGAAGGTATAACCCTCGTCTACTTCATTCATTATGGATACCCACTCAACTGAGAAATGTGTAGGGTTATTCTTCCCAAATAGAGACAAAGCATCATGGCTATATATAACATATGATCATATAAGAACATCATGGCATGCATACCATGAGCGTCGATTCTGAATTTTTTCAGATGTCCCCACTAGGTCTTGATTATATCATGACCATTTCTACAGTATTGAGTGCATTCTCTTCTCTCAAAATCTAGAAGAAATGTTGCATTGTAAGTATATTTAGGGGTAGGGGGAAGTTTGTACATTACTTGTAGATTCCTTGGTTGGAAAGAGACGATGGAGGTCTGCTGGTGGATGATGACGCTTTTGGTTTGGATGTCGACATGTTCCAAAGCCCAACTTATCATATCATTGTAGGGTATAATTCTGGGCCATGCAGCGATCTTATGCAGTTCTGATTGTGCTACAAATTTAAGCTTGGTTGAGAAGGACTTGTCTTCTTCCTCGACAAAGTCGTCTAGAAAATTAATAATCTCATGCTCTAAAATATTAGAAACATGCCTCCAAGACTTAATGGCATCTGTAACTCGTGAAGTTATGTCTGATAGGACATCTACATTTGGATTGGAATCATCACCATAATGCATCAAGCTTCTTTTCAGCTTTTCGTGGCGCCATAATCCTCAAGGAAATAGAATTAGTCTACCTGTAACAAGAGAAGTCTGTAAGCTCTACACTGAATAAAAAACTGCTAATTGCAAATGGTAAAATGATTTTTAAATTCGGAGTGCTTTATTCAAAAATTCTATCAATCTTCGTATAGATCTACTGAGAAATAATTTATTAAAAACTTAATGGAATTTATTACCTGGTGATTCACAATCTTTATTAAATTTAATCAATCATAAATGTCATTAATACTTCCCTGGTTCGTCTTTCAGAAATTTTGGATGTGACAAGATGGAAATCACTCGAAGTCCGAACTGTGGAGTGCTTAATTAATACTTAATCATGATTAAGTTATTAAATGTTTTATTAATCCTTTAAAACACTTTTTATTTTTATAATTACTTTACTTCAACACTTTGATACTTCGAAAGTTTGTGAACTCAATCTTTGTTAAAACTCCCAAAGGGAGATCTTCCAGAGTGACATGGCAAAGATGACATCATTCTTGATGGCGTGTTAAGAAAAGAGAGGTGCCACGTGTCAACTGAAAACGTGTGAATCATCCGACGTAAATGTCAAAAATAAGTACCACGTGTCAACTCGGGAAAAGATTTAAAAGACATGTGTCCCATGGTGTGTCCGTAAGTCCTTTAGGAATTATCACGAGTGACTATCTTCGAGACTTCAGAGTTTCAGGGTTTTTGTTGTTTAGATTTCTTGGAATACCCAAAGCGTGAAGCTGTGAAGCGACCGTTAAAGACTTTCTTTTAAAACTCAGGTGGCTTCTAAACTTCGGAGATCATTAGGATCGTTCGATCAAATTAAGGTAACACATCAACGATAGATATTGTAAGCTCTTTGTTGATAAATAACAACCATTGGATTTATTTTAAATTTAAAAGGCAATTTTTTAAGTTTTTTGCTTTTTGGATAAAAATAATTATTTCTAAGAGGAAAAATATAAAGTTCAAAAGATCACAACTATACGTGTTCTAACTCCTAGAAAGGATTTTCTAGATATGAATTAGCTACCTTGTCTAAATATTACTCAGAACAGGAAAGCCACTTATGATATCAGAGTTCACAGTGGAAGCAGGTTACCAATGCAGAGAAATTAGAGATACAATAATGAAGGTTCTTTCACTTGAAAAGTGCCACTGAATGAAAATAAAGTTCCATTGGGAATAGCTTGACTGGAAAATGTATGGCTTCACAGGGAATTGTTAAATGAAGTGAAGAGAACTATTCCCAAAATTGGGAAACCCAATGAACAACTAGAAGTAATACCAAGGATTTCGAATGATTATGGGTAAGTTGATTCAAGGATGTTTTGGCAGTAGAGTAATGGAATGTTTCATAAAGGTAAATTTTGGATATGATTGCCTAAGAGAAGATGTTGCAAATAGAGCACAATGGTTGGATGGCGGAATGGTCAAGTGGAACTTGGTTGGAAAGTGTTTATACCATGGAACATTAGGGAAGATGAACAAAATGGGAGCACATAAGGCAACAAGGATCTAAATAAAATTCAAGCGAAATCAGCTACAACATAAATAAATAACTAAGTGAAAACATAAATGCACTAGAGTGCATGATGTATACAGTGAAGTTAGAGTGCATTTGCAATAATAGGCATGCTGACAGTGAATGTTTGGTGCATATGTATGTGCATTTGTGCATATGTAGATGCTTGGACATGCATATGGAATGCTTGTGGACTTAGAATAGTCTGTTATTATGAAATAATGATGTTATATTAATTGAGCATGACTAATGATGGATTATGTATTCAGGAAAAATGATATAGCATGGTTAAATATGTGGATTTTTTTTTTGTTGCTTATGACTTCCATATATATGAAGATCCACGAGGGAGGTAGAAATGGTGATCAAAAGGATGGAGGAGTAAGTTCATGAGCTTCTGCAAATGTCATTTGTTTAGGTAGCATCAAGTAGGTTGATAATAGCCATGCAAGTATGCATTTCTTTGTTTCTATTATTGAAGGGAATTGAGGTAAGAATTCCCCTCAATTAATTTTTCAATATTTTAATTGATATGTAATGGTCGAATGCCTAGAGTATATAAATGTTGTTGATTCTAAAATGCATTTAGATAAAATTTTAGTTGTACATTTTGTTATGATTGGTTATGGGATCATAATCAGGTTAATTCATGAGACATACTCATGCTATAGTAATGAATATCCATAAGTCTAGTCATGTGTGAGACCATGATATGGTTGGATACAGAAGGGCTATAGCGCTATGTGAGTGCTCAATGACTTCCCCTGTATAGTTGATGTTTGGACTGCAACCTCTTTGTTGACACTAAAGAGCACTTAGGAATTATATTTCCTTGTGTTGTGTATGTGTTGAAGAGGAAGGTATCCAAATAGTCATGCAGTATTGGGAAGAGTTTGGATGATGTGTTGAGGTGTTTTCCAGACCTTCCAACTCATCATGGTGCAATGCATGACATAATTATGTGGTATTATGCAGGAATGCATCATGTAGATGTGTCCATGGGTATTGGCATATTGATTGTTATTTTATTAGTAATTATTTGTTGCATTATGGAAATCATGTGGTGATGAAAATGCATAATGATGGATAACTGTATTATATTTAATATGAACATTAGTTGAAGAATTATTGTTTGTTACAATTCTAAGATCACTTTTTGGAGATGTTGAAGATGTTACAAGTGATATTAAAGGAATTATTGAATGCATTTTGATGAGTGCATGTATATATTATATAACATAGAAATGATTATGCTAACAACTTAAATGACGTGAGTATTGCTAACTCATGAAGCTAAGAACACTTTAGGAGTTGTTAGACATTGCAACATGAAAGTTGTAGGCTGAAGTAGCTACATAATGATAAATTAAAGGAAATGTTTGTTGAGGGGGCAGACTAGTTAAAATATTGACGGAGAGAGGGAAGAAAATATTGGTTGGTAATATGTGTAGAGGATGATGGGATCATTCCAGTTAATTGTTGGGTTAATAGAAGTGATTGAATTGTAATTGTAAATAATTATGAGATCACTTTAAGAATTTTTGCAATTGTTTCGATGAAAATATATATATTGTACATGAGATACTGACAATTCATTTGGTTGAGTATAAATTAAGGAAATTGTGGGTGGGGGGGTCTTGGATATGGAAATAATGAAAGCCCATAAGGAAGACTGGTCTCTACTACTCCAAGAGCGAAACATTATGAGCGGGAAGCTCATGTTTGAAAATTTTATTTTTTTGTATAAAACAGTTTTGGAAATTGGAATTAAAATTACTGAAAATTTGTTTGGTTGCGTTTAAATTAACGTAATTGCGGGAAGAATGGTTTTGGATATGGTAAGGATGTAAGTCCATAAAGAATACCAATGTCTACTACTGCAAGAGCCAAAAATTATGAGAAAAAACCTCATGCTTGGGAATTTTATTTTTCTGTATAAAATTGATTTGGAAATTTATAATTAAAATTTGTTATGATATGCTAACATTTGGTTTAGCTGAGTGAAGGCTGAGAAAATTGAAGGAATAATTTCCTTGGGTATGGCACTATTGTGAACTATAATAAATATCGATGCCTATAGTTGCAAGAGCCAAACGAATTATGGGCAGGAAGCTCATGCTTGGGAAATTTTGTTTTCCTGTATAAAACAAATTTGGCATTTATGATTGAAAGTTGTTATAATGATATATCATGATGACTATATGTGTATAATACATATGAGATGTTGTCTATGGAAGATCGAAGCTCAGTAAAAATATCACTAGAATTAAATCGAGCTCAGTGATGAAGTCATAGAATGAAGAAAGTCCAATGGACATGTTGTAGCTGGAGTTCTTGAAGTTGCAACTTTGAAACTTCCTGGTTGAGTGCATTGGAGCCTTGGAGAGGAGTGGAACAACCTGAGGGATTTCATGGTAGAGAAAGGGGTTCATTTATTTGGGTTGTGTAGGTTGATAGGGAAGGGGAGCTTGATGGTTGGAACCGTTGCCAGAAATATAAATTTTGAAGATCATTATACATGTTTTGGATTGGAATGTCTATGTATGCATGTTTTATTTTAGGCCAGAGTGCCTATGTATATTAGAAATTGGTTAGATTTCCTATGCGGATTAAAGGCCATAGTGCCTAGGATTGTAAGAACATTGGTATTGTGTTGTGCACTAAGGACAATGCCAAAATAAGAGGAGGGGGATGTAACACCTCGTTTTTAATCCCTATGAACTAGAATGTATTATGTAAATGTGACATTAGGTTGATGAGTTGGTAAAGTTGAAAAGGGGTCGGAGTGCCTAGGAAATGTAATACTTCTATATACATTAATAAAAATACATTGGTACTTGCAAGTCGAACAAGGACAAGAGATAGGGGGCTATGATTCCACGAGAGAGGGGGCTTAAGGGGCTAAGTCTTTTTATTATATTTTATTTGGCCATATTGGTTTTAATTGAGAAAAGTGGTTACATGATCTTCTTGAGAGGAAGGCAATGCCGTTCTTGATTTCATGTAATTATATAAACATCCCATGTGGGTTGTTTTGGGGGTTCTTTCCCATTTTAACTCTTACACTCTTTTCTTGGGATTCTTCAGCATCCACTCTTGCTAATTTGTGTGCTCTTGGTTGGAGCATGGGAACAAATGGTTGGAGGAGGAGAGCCATTGTGAGATGGTTGTGAGAAATTATTGATAATTCTAGGTTGGAATGGATGCCTATGTGCATGAGATTGATGGTAGTTCTCAAGAACTGTCAGAGCCGAAAATTCTTGGAGTTTCTAGCATGGATATTTCTTGACCAATAGCACTAGATCCCTAGACAGAAATGGAATAGCCTGAGGGACTGCATGGCAGAAAAAGGGTTTCATTTCTTTGGGTTGTGCAGGCTAAAGGGGAAAGAGAGTTGGAAATTAGGATTGTTGTGTGGTTGGGAAAACCTGAGAGATAATTAGTCAATTGTTGTGTGTTTTATATTTGGACTAGGACTCGTCTTTGTGGATTCATAGTCTTGGCTTGGGGGTGACTTATTGTTGAGAATTGTGTATGGTTAGGAGGAATGTTCTTAGTTTGTAGCTATTGGTGATGGTTTAATTTAAGATAAATGTTCTCTGTGTTTTCTTATATATATGTGTGTGTGTGTGTGAGAGAGATATATCTATGTGTGCATGCTTGCTGGTTATTTGTTGTGCATGGAATGTTGTTCCTTTCTTGGACGATTTAGCATGAATATTGATTATTGCATGTGTGGTTATTGCAATCTTTCATGTTGGATTTCTAATTAATTAATTATTACCAGATTTCGAAATCAGGTTTTGAAGTGTGTTTTTTGAGGTAGAGTGCCTATCCTACTATTGGTTGGGTATGTCACACTTTGAATGAATTCCTCCAGTAGCATTTGAATAACCCCGACTCTTTCCATAGGTGATTGACATCATATTCCTTTGTATTTCTCTGTTCTCTAAGTATGGAACCACTAGATGGCATGTTCTGTGTTATCCACAATCTTGCGAGCATAAGATTTTCCCATTCACAATCCATTTCTATTTCAAGTAGCTCCCTCTCGGTCTTCTTTTCCACTGGTTTCGGTTGCCATTTGGTATTTTCCTGACTCTTACTCCTGTCAATGGATAAGTTTTCCAAATGCAACTCTGCGCTCTGGTGTATGCATCCAGTGCCACTTTTGAAATACAATATGTTGATATTATTAGGCTAACCTCTGGATGACAGGTCACCGAAGTTGGAATCCTCTAAAAATGGTTGCACAAAAACATCTATTTTTTTTGAAAGGTTGCCTCTGTCAGACAGTTGTTGCACAGAAGTTGCATTCTTGATTCTCTCTAACATGTCAAGATGTCTAGAAGTAGGGTTACAAATAATGGAAACAACCTTACATTGATCTTGAAATGCGCTTTGATTTCCATAAGGGGATCTTTCTCTTCATTATTTTCTTTATCTCCATCGTTTTTGTCCTCCTCCGTTTCTAGGGCTTCGGTGAACAATGACACTGCACGTGGGATAATTTTGTTCCTAACGATCAAACCAATATCTTCAACAACTCCTGCTAGTCCTCGGCAATATCATCATCAAGTTCCAGTCATCCTCAGGAATCTTAGGGGGGGCAGAAGATGAACAGTGGTGTAGTTCCTCTCAAAACTGTCAAATACTTCAGAGAAGTTCCCTTTTAAGACCTCCAATGAGTTTCGGTGAAGTTTCGATTAACCTGGTCGATCACTTCAGGGAACTTCCTCTCATCTCTTCCGATGACTTCGGAGAATTTTGTTTTATCTTTACCGTTGTTCATCAGAAAATTTTGTATTAACTTTGTCGATCAACGTCTGAGTCCTTCGCTTTATCTTCTTTGGTTGGTCGAGTGAATTTCTTGCAAACTCTCTGATATGTATACTTTTCATTTTATGTATCTTACAACCAAAGAAAAGGAACATTAAGTTATATGCAATTTTCATGAGATAAAGGTATAATGACCATCTCCTTACACGTTTTCAAAAGCCAATTAATCCCAAATAACAAGAAAAAATCCTCTTTACATTATCAACTTGACAAGTTTAACAAGGTAAAGTCAAATAATTTTATAAATTTAAATTATTCGAATATAAACATTGAACTTTTAGAACGATTTGTAAACAGAATCGTTTTACTCATATCAATTTTGCGTGGAGGCCAGAAACCAATAATGTAGACCCGTGATAACATTGTTGGAGGAAAATTTTAAGTCTTCATAAATTTCTTGTACGTCCTCGAATTGGGGTGCCATATTTTACACTGTGAAGAACATGGATAGGTGCTCTTGGTGAGCCAACTAACCATGTCATACAAAACATTTCATCTAAAGCGGCCAGTCCAGGTGAGAAACCATAGGTGATTTGTTCGGGCAGTTTTGGGCATCAGATTCCGATTTTATCAGTTGCATTGGAATCGCAATGCTTGAAATCATATGAACAGCCTATTTCGCGGATTAAAATTTCACTTTGACGGGCGTCGAAAAAATTGAGCTCAAAGGCATTTTTTTAATGGAAGTTTGGGTTTTGAAATCATATGAATAGGCTATTTCGCGGATTAAAATTTCACTTTGACGGGCGTCGAAAAAATTGAGCTCAAAGGCATTTTTTAATGGAAGTTTGGGTTTTGATTTAGTTGATGCTTCACCCAAATTAGATTCCTTCAGTTTCTATACCATATTTGCTATATAGGATTTGATTTAGTCCATCAAAGCT
>SNQJ01S0050449.1:55263-75579 GCA_010110895.2 Picea sitchensis | reverse complement strand
GGGTCACAGGTCTTGTTTTACTCACAGTAATAACAGAGGAAAAGTTGTTACTGAATCAAATTCTGATATATTATGATCACAGAAGATGTAGTACTAAATTGTAATCATTCACTCTTCAAGAACTATAGAAAGAAATTCAGAGAGATGGAAACACAAAGGAAACACATAACTCAAATTGAATGAAACTTAGAATATTTGTCTGCACTTGTATTGATATTCAAAGAAGTTTTTTATCTTTTACATTCGGCAAGAAGCAGCCCTGAATAGATTGAAAACTATCTATTTATACAAAAAAATTCACAACTGGAAACCATTGTACTTCCTACAATATCTGCCTAAAAATAGAATACAATTCGAATGAAATAACAGCATGCAAATATTGTTGAGTTTTGTTGGCACTTCATCCGTCTCTTCATTTTCTTGTAGACATGCTTATTTTCCTTTGTTCTTTAAACTAGGTACAGATGTCCATTAAGTCCACCACAATCATTGGCTTATTGTCTCTTCCATCTGATTTTGTTGCCATTTTTCCCTAGGATAAAGAATTGCAGTTGAAGATATGGGGGGGGTGGGGGTAATTGATCAAGTAGCTCAGCACTGGTTCATTATGAGATAGCTAATGATTACGGGGAAAAGTAATTGTTTACAAATAGGATGATGTGGGTACAAGTGTCAAATAAGGAGGTGGGATGGATGCAAGAATGTGGGTGGTAGGGATAGACGGGGTACGTGACGTGTAGAGTGTGACAGGTTGGAGGGTGAAAGGTAGAGTCGGTGGAGGAAGTGGACATTGTGTATGCTATTTCACTTGCTCCCAACTACACTCTCTTTTATCTGTTCATTGAATTGGGTGCACATATCCATCAATGCTACCACAAATCTTGAAGGCTCAATCCTTTCATTCACTTCAAAGGAGAACACCTTATTTTCTACTAGTGGTAGATTTTCTTGGATCTTATTTACTTCTTGGACTGTGATTTGATACTATGCACTTGTGTTTACCAACAATTCATTGATTTTGAGTAAATCGATCTGGTTCATCTATTGGATGGCCGACTAAATATTTTCCTTGTTCTTCTTGGAGCTTTGTTGGTTCATTTCTATTTCAATCTGCCCCAATGCATCTGAGATATTGCTTCCTTCAAATTCAATCAGCTTTTTATTTATTGAAGATAATGCCTCCAAACAAGCCTATTTTGCATCTCTGGCAAGTTTCTTTCCTTCTTCCATATTTGTTTCCTAGGATTTCAGGGCCATTTCTCCTTTTACTTGTTCAGAATGTGAGAGAGGGGTAAGACTAGGGATATTATATTTTTGCTTCCATATGATAACGTCTTGAAACTTGGACCTAGCTGCACAGGCCTCTTTTTCCCTGACATAAATAATTTTTAGAGAAAGGATTACTGCCTGATAGCATTTATGAATAGCATCTACTTTTTGGTAGAGCTCTTATTGGGCAACTTCCAGCTTCTCGTTGATTTCTGATGCTTGTGTTTTGAAGGCAGTAATATCTATTGTTGTGTTCTCTGTTAGGGTCAATTTGGTCTGCAGTTGTTCAATCAAATTGTCACGTTGAGGGATAAAACCTTTTCTGGTATGTCAACTTTGGTAATGAAGCTCAAGGTTATCATGTAATTGCTTCATTTGATGTTGATAACTAGCCCTGATTTTTTCAATGTCCCGATTCATCTAGCTTCTAACAGTCTGTTATGTACTATGTATCTCATTCTGCAATTTCTCTAACAAGAGACATTTCTATTGCAGTTTCTCGGTTAAATTTTCCACTAAACATTGATTGGTAGTGGCAAAATCCCCTAGTGAATCTACAACTTCTTTTGCAAACTTAGGATCATCTTGGTCTTTCCCATCATACACCAATCTTTGCCTTTTTGTGACTACTCCATCATTTTGGTGGGACTCTCTTTTTACAATAGCCTTTCATTTCTTGTTGAAAAAGAAACTTGAGGGAGGCATCTCTTCAAGTAATATAGGAGTAAGGTCACTTACATAAATGAGTTCGAAACTAGGATTTCCAAAGCTGGTCTGTAAAGGGGTTAATGATGTGATAGGAGACCTGATTGTTGTGGAATGTTCCTATCATGTTGTAATTGGGGTGCCAACAGAAGTATATGGCAGTGAATGAGGAACAACTTGTTCTAGGTTCAGGAAATCTTTGAACCGAGCTAATACTTATGGGTCATTTAGTCCTGACAGTGATGTTTTTATTTCTTGAAACAAATTTTCTGGACTTTTTGGGACTTCTTCAACTATGTGCTTAGTGGAGCAACTTGGCTTAGATCTTGTGGGTCTAGATTCCTGTGAAGAAGGCAGGGGTTTTGACTCCCCTTGCAATATCTTGGGCAAACTCTTTCGTCTATGCTTTTGAAAGTTGAGGAAACCAGCTTGTTGATCAAGAGGCAGAGTCTGGAATCTGCTTTGAAATTCCTCATAAGATATAACTCCCCTGAACATCTCGTCATAAGGATAATTCTGATGGATGTATCACTTCATGTTAAATTAAGCCAAATGATTTTCCTCTATCTTATGTGGATCATGCTTCTTAAATTTGATGTCAACTAATTTGACATCTTCCAGGGCTATGGCCTCGACTTTAGAATGACCAAAATCTAATAATGTGAACATACCAACTTGAATGGGATAAGTTGGCCAAACCTTTTTTTGAGTTGACTTCAATTCTTTGTTGATACCTCCTACTACTGTTTGGTATGCCACTTCTCTGCATACCAGTCGGTCAGGTTAAAATTGTGGGAGGGCATGAGGAGGAATAGAACAACCAAATACTCTGATGTAGGAGAAATTCTCCTCAATGAACCAGTCCGCAAGTTTTCCTAAGTTCCCCATAATATTTTCTGAAATTATGGGTGGAGGGTGGCCATAGATAGCTATGTGAATGGGTATCACTATGCAATGATAGATTTCGTAAAATAAATATTTTCCATTTTCCTCCCATAATTTGGAGTGATAGAAATGTATTGGCTCAGAACTAGCCGAGGTTCAACTCCAGTTCATCAAGGGGAATGGGATCATGAAACAAATGGCATCCATAATATATGCTGACAAGTAAAAAGGAGTAGGTTCCCCTTTTGATTTTTTTGACTGATACTCAGCAATTTCCTTGGGCAAATTATCAGATAGCATTTTAGCCCAGTTGAAGGTATAACCCTCGGCTACTTCATTCATTATGGCTACCCACTCAACTGAGAAATGTGTAGGGTTATTCTTCCCAAATAGTGACAGAGCATCATGGTTATATATAACATATGATCATATAAGGACGTCGTGGCATGCATACCATGAGCGTTGGTTCTGAATTTTTTCGAATGTGCCCACCAGGTCTTGATTATATCATGACCATTTCTACAGTATTGAGTGCATTCTCTTCTCTCAAAATCTAGAAAAAATGTTGCATTGTAAGTATATTTAGGGGTAGGGGGAATTTTGTACATTACTTGTAGATTCCTCGATTGGAAAGAGACAACGGCGGTCTGCTGGTGGTTGATGAGGCTTCTGGTTTGGATGTCAACGTGTTCCAAAGCCCAACTTATCATATCATTGTAGGGTATAATTATGGGCCATGCAACGATCTTATGCAGTTTTGACTGTGCTATAAATTTAAGCTTGGTTGAGAAGGACTCGTCTTCTTCCTCGACAGAGTCGTCTGAAAAATTAATAATCTCATGCTCTAAAATATTAGAAACCTGCCTCCAAGACTTAATGGCGTCTGTAACTCGCGCAGTTGTGTCTGATAGGACATCTACATTTGGATTGGAATCATCACCATAATGCATCAAGCTTGTTTTCAGCCTTTCATGGCGCCATAATCCTCGAGGAAATAGAATTAGTCTACCTGTAACAAGAGAAGTCTGTAAGCTCTACACTGAATAAAAAATTGCTAATTACAAATGGTAAAATGATTTTGAAATTTGGAGTGCTTTATTCAAAAATTCTATCAATCTTCGTATAGATCTACTAAGAAATAATTTATTAAAAACTTAATGGAATTTATTACCTGGTGATTCACAATCTTTATTAACTTTAATCAATCATAAATGTCATTAATACTTCCCTGGTTCGGCTTTCAGAAATTTTGGATGTGACAAGATGGAAATCACCCGAAATTCGAACTGCAGAGTGCTTAATTAATACTTAATCATGATTAAGTTATTAAATGTTTTATTAATCCTTTAAAACACTTTTTATTTTTATAATTACTTTACTTTGATGCTTTGATACTTCGGAAGTTTGTGAACTCGATCTTTGTTAAAACTCCCAAAGGGTGATCTTCAAGAGTGACATGGCAGAGATGACGTCATTCTTGATGGCGTGTTAAGAAAAGAGAGTTGCCACGTGTCAACTGAAAATGTGTGAATCATCCGACGTAAATGTCAAAAATAAGTACCACGTGTCAACCCAGGAAAATATTTAAAAGACATGTGTCCCATGGTGTGTCTGTAAGTCCTTTAGGAATTATCACAAGTGAGTATCTTCGGGACTTCAGAGTTTCAAGGTTTTTTTTTGTTTAGATTTCTTGGAATACCCGAAGCGTGAAGTTGGGAAGCGACCGTTAAAGACTTTCTTTTAAAACTCGGGTGGCTTCTAAATTTTGGAGATCATTAGGATCGTTAGATCAAATTAAGGTAACTCATCGACGATAGATATTGTAAGCGCCTTGTTGATAAATAACAACCATTGGATTTATTTTAAATTTAAAAGGCAATTTTTAAAGTTTTTTTCTTTTTGGATAAAAAAAAATTATTTCTAAGAGGAAAAATATAAAGTTTAAAAGCTCAAAACTATACGTGTTCTAACTCCTAGAAAGGATTTTCTAGCTATGACTTAGCTACCTTGTCTAAATATTACTCAGAACAAGAAAGCCACTTATGATATCAGAGTTCACAGTGGAAGCAGGTTACCAATGCAGAGAAATTAGAGATACAATAATGAAGGTTCTTTCACTTGAAAAGTGCCACTGAATGAAAATAGACTTCCATTGGGAATAGCTTGACTGGAAAATGTATGGCTTCACATGGAATTGTTAAATGAAGTGAAGAGAACTATTCCCAAAATTGGGAAACCCGATGAACAACTAGAAGTAATACCAAGGATTTGGAATGATTATGGGTAAGTTGATTCAAGGATGTTTTGGTAGCAGAGTAATGGAATGTTTCATAAAGGTAAATTTTGGATATGACTACCTAAGAGAAGTTGTTGCAAATAGAACACAATGGTTGGATGGCAGAATGGTCAAGTGGAACTTGGTTGGAAAGTGTTTATACCATGGAACAGTAGGGAAGATGAACAAAATGGGAGCACATAAGGCAACAAGGATCTAAATAAAATTCAAGGGAAATCAGCTACAACATAAATAAATAACTAAGTGAAAACATAAATGCACTAGAGTGCATGATGTATACAGTGAAGTTAGAGTGCATTTGCAATAATAAGCATGCTGACAGTGAATGCTTGGTGCATATGTATGTGCATTTGTGCATATGTAGATGCTTGGATATGCATATGGAATGCTTGTGGACTTAGAATAGTCTATTGTTATGAAATAATGATGTTATGTTAATTGAGCATGACTAATGATGGATTATGTATTCAGGAAAAATGATATAGCATGGTTAAATCTGTGGATTTTTTTTTCGTTGCTTATGACTTCCATATATCTGAAGATCCGCGAGGGAGGTAGGAATGGTGATCAAAAGGATGGAGGAGAAAGCTCATGAGCTTCTACAAATGTCATTTGATTAGGTAGCATCAAGTAGGTTGATAATAGCCATGCAGGTATGCATTTCTTTGTTTCTATTGTTGAAGGGAATTGAGGTAGAATTCCCCTCAGTTAATTTTTCAATATTTTAATTGATATGTAATGGTCGAATGCCTAGAGTATGTAAATGTTGTTGATTCTAGAATGCATTTAGATAAAATTTTAGTTGTACATTTTGTTATGATTGGTTATGGGATCATAATCAGGTTAATTCATGAGACATACTCATGCTATAGTAATGAATATCCATAAGGCTATTCATGTGTGAGACCATGATATGGTTGGATACGGAAGGGATATAACGCTATGTGAGTGCTCAATGGCTTCCTCTGTATAGTTGATGTTTGGACTGCAACCTCTTTGTTGACACTAAAGAGCACTTAGGAATTATATTTCCTTGTGTTGTGTATGTGTTGAAGAGGAAGGTATCCAAATAGTCATGCATTATTGGGAAGAGTTTGGATGATGTGTCGAGGTATTTTCCAGACCTTCCAACTCATCATGGTGCAATGCATGACATAATTATGTGGTATTATGCAGGAATGCATCGTGTAGATGTGTCCATGGGTATTGGCATATTGATTGTTATTTTATTAGTAATTATTTGTTGCATTATGAAAATCATGTGGTGATGAAAATGCATAATGATGGATAACTGTATTATATTTAATATGAATATTGGTTGAATAATTATTGTTTGTTACAATTCTAAGATTACTTTTTGGAGATGTTGAAGATGTTACAAGTGATATTAAAGGAATTATGGAATGCATTTTGGTGAATGCATGTATATATTATATAACATAGAAATGATAATGCTAACAACTTAAATGACGTGATTATTGCTAACTCATGAAGCTAAGAACACTTTAGGAGTTGTTAAATATTGCAACATGAAATTTGCAGGCTAAAGTAGCTACATAATGATAAATTAAAGGAAATGTTTGTTGAGGGGGCAGACTAATTAAAATATTGACAGAGAGAGGAAAGAAAATATTGGTTGATAATATGTGTAGAGGATGATGGGTTCATTCCAGTGAATAGTTGGGTTAATAGAAGTGATTGAATTGTAGTTGTAAATAATTATGAGATCACTTTGAGAATTTTTGCAATTGTTTCCATGAAAATATATATATTGTACATGAGATACTAACAATTCATTTGGTTGAGTATAAATTGGGGAAATTGTGGGTGGAGGGGTATTGGATATGGAAATAATGTAAGCCCATAAGGCATACTAGTCTCGACTACTCCAAGAGCCAAACATTATGAGCGGGAAGCTCATGTTTGAAAAAATTATTTTTCTGTATAAAACAGTTTTGGAAATTGGAATTAAAATTACTGAAAATTTGTTTGGTTGTGTTTAAATTAATGTAATTGCGGGAAGAATGGTTTTGGAAATGGTAGGGATGTAAGTCCATAAAGAATACCAATGTATACTACTACAAGAGCCAAAAATTATGAGAAAAAACCTCATGCTTGGGAATTTTATTTTTTTGTATAAAATTGATTTGGAAATTTATAATTAAATTTTTTTATGATATGCTAACATTTGGTTTGGCTGAGTGAAGGCTGAGAAAATTGTAGGAATGATTTCCTTGGGTATGGCACTATTGTGAGCTATAATAAATATCGATGCCTGCAGTTGCAAGAGCCAAACGAATTATGGGCAGGAAGCTCATGCTTGGGAAAAAAAATTTTCTTGTATAAAACAAATTTGACATTTATGATTGAAAGTTGTTATAATGATATATCATGATGACTATATGTGTATAATACATATGATATGTTGTCTATGGAAGATGGAAGATCGGGAAAAATATCACTAGAATTAAATCGAGCTCAGTGATGAAGGCATAGAACGAAGAAAGTCGAATGGACTTGTTGCAACTGGAGTTCTTGGAGCTGCAACTTTGAAACTTCCTGGTTGAGTGCACTGGAGCCTTAGAGAGAAGTGGAACAACCTGAGGGACTGCATGGTAGAGAAAGGGGTTCATTTATTTGGGTTGTGTAGGTTGATAGGGAAGGGGAGATTGATGGTTGGATCGTTGCCATAAATTTAAATTTTGAAGATCATTATACATGTTTTGGATTGAAATGCCTATGTATGCATGTTTTATTTTAGGCCAGAGTGCCTATGTATATAAGAAATTGGTTAGATTTCCTGTGTGGATTAAAGGCCATAGTGCCTAGGATTGTAAGAACATTGGTATGGTGTTCTGCACCAAGGACAGTGCCAAAATAAGAGGAGGGGGATGTAACACCTAGTTTTTAATCCCTATGAACTAGAATGTATTATGTAAATGTGACATTAGGTTGATGAGTTGGTAAAGTTGAAAAGGGGTCGGAGTGCCTAGGAAATGTAATACTTCTATATACATTAATAAAAATACATTGGTCCCCGGATGGGGTGACACACAGTAAAGGTGAGGCACGTGGAGGCGAAGTGGAAGAGGCCATTTATAATGGCTCTCACCACACACTCAGCAATTTATGAAGCGCACTATCTCCGTCGGCCTCTGTTCTCCGATGGGGCCTTGCACGAGTGATCACAGACTGGTTAGCCAGAGCATTAAGCTCTTGGTTTTAATGGTTGTAACTACAATTTATGCCTCCGACCGCCTTACCAAAAGTTTTAGTGTGCGTCTGAAGCCTCCCGAGCAGCAGGGTAGCAACAGTGTTCTCGGCGTTTTGGCATTGATCCTTGCTCTTGCCATGCCGAGGGTGAGAGGGAAGCTCCGCAGGGGAGCCGACTGGTATGCAGCTGACTCCAGAAGGAAGAGACATAGGCAGTTTGAGCGGGCTGTGACCATGGCCAAGCAAAGGCGACGTCGAGTGATTACGGTAGCAAGCTCGCCCCCCAGAACCTTTGTAGAAGAAGATCCGGACATGGAGCTCCCACCGAACTTTTCAGAGAGCAAGATGTTTATTGTTCTAGACAATTGGAACCCCCCGACATGTATTGTTGATTCGGAATCACTGCTCCGCTCAAAAAACACCCCAGGCCCCTGCGCAACACACAACAAAGAGACCACCACCTGTTTGGTCGAGGAGGAACCACCGGAAGATACCACGGAATTGCAGCCAAACAAGGAGACGTTGGGACGACGGGAAATGGACGACAAGCCGCAGACGCCACCCTCACCACCTCTCCTGCACCCGAAGCATCTGCAATTGATATTTGAAGTTCGAAGCCTGGTCGATGATCAGATCTTCAGAGTAGTCTGCGTCAGCCAACGCCTGGACATGCTCTATGCGACCTATTCCAGCGTCACTCCTCGGCGACAATGCCCAACTTGCGCTCAGCCGTATGTCATCCCAGCCATCGATGGAAAAGCGACGGACGCTCACGAGGACTCCGGGGAATAGGTATTTCTGTTTTGCATGATTTCCAAATTGTTTTCTGTAGTCGTTTACCAGAGTTGTAGCTCTTTAGTTGATAGCATGCTTAGCATTAGAACAGACTTCACTGGAATGCTGTTAATTATGGATACATACCCTAGTTTCCTACGGGCAGGGTGGCGCAATGAACTCTTTGATTTTGCATGCTACTGTGGGAAGGCCAGTTGTCCTGGTTTCCTACATAGGCAGGACAGTTGGCACCTGTGTGTCATGTGTACTCTTTTTCTGAAGTTATAATATAATAGGATCTGCCTTTTTATTTAAAAAAATAAAAAATAAAAATACATTGGTGGTTGCAAGTCGAACAAGGACAAGAGATAGGGGGCTATGATTCCACGAGAGAGGGGGCTTAAGGGGCTAAGTTTTTTTATTATATTTTATTTGGCCATATTGGTTTTAATTGAGAAAAGTGGTTACATGAACTTCTTGAGAGGAAGACCATGCTATTCTTGATTTCATGTAATTATATAAACATCCCACGTGGGTTGTTTTGGGAGTTCTTCTCCATTTTAACTCTTACACTATTTTCTTGGGATTCTTCAACATCCACTCTTACTAATTTGTGTGCTCTTGGTTGGAGCATGGGAACAAATGGTTGGAGGAGGAGAGCCATTGTGAGATGGTTGTGAGAAATTATTGATAATTCTAGGTTGGAATGGATGCCAATGTGCATGAGATTGATGGTAGTTCTCAAGAACTATCAGAGCCGAGAATTCGTGGAGTTTCCAGCATGGATATTTCCTGACCAATAGCACTAGATCCCTGAAGAGAAATGGAATAGCCTTAGGGACTGCATGGCAAAGAAAGGGTTTCATTTCTTTGGGTTGTGCGGGCTAAAGGGGAAAGAGAGTTGGAAATTAGGATTGTTGTGTGGTTGGAAAAACCTGAGAGATAATTAGTCAATTGTTGTGTGTTTTAGATTTGGACTAGAACTCGTCTTTGTGGATTCATAGTCTTGGCTCGGGGGTGACCTCTTGTTGAGAATTGTGTATGGTTAGGAGGAATGTTCTTAGTCTGTAGCACTTGGTGATGGTTTAATTTAAGATAAATGTTCTCTGTGTTTTCTTATATATATATATATATATATATATATATATATATATATGTCTGAGATATATCTATGTGTGCATGCTTGTTGGTTATTTGTTGTGCATGGAATGTTGTTCCTTTTTTGGATGATTTAGCATGAATATTGATTATTGCATGTGTGCTTATTGCAATCTTTCATGTTGGATTTCTAATTAATTATTACCAGATTTTGAAATCAGTTTTTGAAGTGTGTTTTTTGATGTCACACTTTGAATGAATTCCTCCAGTAGCATTTGAATAACCCCGACTCTTTCCATAGGTGATTGACATCATATTCCTTTGTATTTCTCTGTTCTCTGAGTATGTAACCACTAGATGGCATGTTTTGTGTTATCCACAATCTTGCGAGCATAAGATTTTCCCATTCACAAGCCATTTCTATTTCAAGTAGCTCCCTCTCGGTCTTCTTTTCCACTGATTTCGGTTGCCATTTGGTATTTTCCTGACTCTTACTCCTATCAATGGATAAGTTATCCAAATGCAACTCTGCGCTCTGGTGTATGCATCCAGTGCCACTTTTGAAATACAATATGTTGATATTATTAGGCTAACCTCTGGATGACAGGTCACCTAAGTTGGAATCCTCTAAAAATGGTCGCACAAAAACATCTATTTTTTTTGAAAGGTTGCCTCTGTCAGACAGTTGTTGCACAGAAGTTGCATTCTTGATTCTCTCTAACATGTCAAGATGTCTAGAAGTAGGGTTACAAATAATGGAAACAACCTTACATTGATCTTGAAATGCGCTTTGATTTCCATAAGGGGATCTTTCTCTTCATTATTTTCTTTATCTCCATCGTTTTTGTCCTCCTCCGTTTCTAGGGCTTCGGTGAACAATGACACTGCACGTGGGATAATTTTGTTCCTAACGATCAAACCAATATCTTCAACAACTCCTGCTAGTCCTCGGCAATATCATCATCAAGTTCCAGTCATCCTCAGGAATCTTAGGGGGGGCAGAAGATGAACAGTGGTGTAGTTCCTCTCAAAACTGTCAAATACTTCAGAGAAGTTCCCTTTTAAGACCTCCAATGAGTTTCGGTGAAGTTTCGATTAACCTGGTCGATCACTTCAGGGAACTTCCTCTCATCTCTTCCGATGACTTCGGAGAATTTTGTTTTATCTTTACCGTTGTTCATCAGAAAATTTTGTATTAACTTTGTCGATCAACGTCTGAGTCCTTCGCTTTATCTTCTTTGGTTGGTCGAGTGAATTTCTTGCAAACTCTCTGATATGTATACTTTTCATTTTATGTATCTTACAACCAAAGAAAAGGAACATTAAGTTATATGCAATTTTCATGAGATAAAGGTATAATGACCATCTCCTTACACGTTTTCAAAAGCCAATTAATCCCAAATAACAAGAAAAAATCCTCTTTACATTATCAACTTGACAAGTTTAACAAGGTAAAGTCAAATAATTTTATAAATTTAAATTATTCGAATATAAACATTGAACTTTTAGAACGATTTGTAAACAGAATCGTTTTACTCATATCAATTTTGCGTGGAGGCCAGAAACCAATAATGTAGACCCGTGATAACATTGTTGGAGGAAAATTTTAAGTCTTCATAAATTTCTTGTACGTCCTCGAATTGGGGTGCCATATTTTACACTGTGAAGAACATGGATAGGTGCTCTTGGTGAGCCAACTAACCATGTCATACAAAACATTTCATCTAAAGCGGCCAGTCCAGGTGAGAAACCATAGGTGATTTGTTCGGGCAGTTTTGGGCATCAGATTCCGATTTTATCAGTTGCATTGGAATCGCAATGCTTGAAATCATATGAACAGCCTATTTCGCGGATTAAAATTTCACTTTGACGGGCGTCGAAAAAATTGAGCTCAAAGGCATTTTTTTAATGGAAGTTTGGGTTTTGAAATCATATGAATAGGCTATTTCGCGGATTAAAATTTCACTTTGACGGGCGTCGAAAAAATTGAGCTCAAAGGCATTTTTTAATGGAAGTTTGGGTTTTGATTTAGTTGATGCTTCACCCAAATTAGATTCCTTCAGTTTCTATACCATATTTGCTATATAGGATTTGATTTAGTCCATCAAAGCTGAGGTAATGTGTTAGTAGCACAAAGTTATAAATCCGCCAAGATAGCCAATTGACGTTCGAAGCTCTTAGTATTGTCTAGGAGCTAAAAGGACCAAATTCAGGTGCGTTTCAAAGCCAACGCAAGACCAATAGGTGCTATGGTTAACCCATCTGATGCTAGACAATACTTTCATAATCACAGTTCAGTTGTAGAACCAAGGAACGCAAAGCAAACAATCTCATGTGGTACGTGAATGCAAGCTACTGGAAATAAGGACCAGTTTGATTATGACGACGAGGACAACAAGAAGAATCTGAGATGGAGGAGATTGAGATAGGTCTCGAGATCAAGTCGAGCCATGCATACTTGGTCAGCATTGGTTAGAGGGAGAAAATAGTTTTCGATGTATTTGATGATGATAAGTGTTCAACGTCCTTCCCCTAATTCTGCTCGTGAGCTAGGAGAGAGATGCAAGCTTATTTGTGTCTGCTTCCAGTGCGAAAGAACTACCTGTGAAAAGACAAACAAGGATGAGAGGTTTGTGTGTCATTCAAATATAATCAGATCTCATGAGACAAATAGAATTTAAGAAATGAACTCCTTTTACAGGAAAATATGATGAAGAAAGAAAGAGAAGAGATTATGTATTCATGGTTAGAGATGAACTCGGTCCATGTCCTTGCTACAACTGAAAAATTAAACCTTGGACAAATGATGACCTAAGACATGTAGTCGTCAAAGAGAGTAAACTAAAAAGGAGATATCGGAGGTGAGTGTTTCCAATAACTTTGAGTTTGATGCATTCCAACCAGCTAGAAGTTTGCAGCCTCTTGAAATGACTAATCCATGTGAAAGCTTATAAGTGTATTACTTCATTTAGATGGGTTATAGTGCTAGTGTCGGCTGAGAATTATACCTCTCATCATGATTTCCTACAGACTTCCAATTCATTTGTGTATCCTTGTGCTTCAGTGGGGAAAGGGTTGGCCAGGACTCTATCCATCAAGTTCCTTTGCTTTGGCCTTGTGAGATCTTCATTTCCTCTCCACTTCTTCCAGTTCTAGAGTTGACGTTGCAGAGTGATATGCTTATTTAACCTCAATTATGATGTTTCATGATCAATTTGAATATTTTGAAGACGCGTGTCTTCCTCAAATCTTGTCCTTTTCAAGTGTATATATCTTTCCATGATCAAAATGCAAAGAATCTTTCTGAAAATCCTTACCACAGTTATCTGAAAATAGCGGTCAAAATCTATCTAGATGTTTGTGATCAAACCATGAGTGTTGCATGTTACAGTTGTCAAGAAACAGAGTATACTTTGGCTTGAGTGTTGGTTTGTCTAATGCAATCTCTCCTTTTGGGCATCAATTGACCGTAGTTGTAACGATCACCAGTTCTTCCCTAAAGAAGTATGCTTGAGAACCATTTGACTGATCAGTATCCCAAAGTATTAATCACATCCGCTATCGTAGAGTAACAATCCCTTCAATAATTTTGTTGTATTAACACCATCCTCAGCAAGGCTGTGAACATCCAATGTAATTCTCTTAGCTTGGTTTATGTCTTGTTCCATTTGGTAAAGTCTTCCTCAACGGGTATTTTTTTAGCATCTTGTGATGACCAGTTGTTTAACTCTCACTGTCATGGTAAATGTTGTTGAAGTAAGTGAATATTGTTGTTGAACTTCTCATAGAATCCATGCACATGTTTTCTTCTTGATGATGGAGGAAACCAAGATTAAGCCAAGATTTTAGTCAGAGAAAAACGAAAAAGCATCAAACAAAAAGAAGAAATATTTGATGAAATGAAACTTAAACTAAAGCAAACATTCACAAACTACAAACTAGATTAATCATAGTTGGTGACCTTTATTAAAGCAACCAAAACAAAACAAAATCTATGCTACAACCGGAAAAGGAACAAAATGTCTTAAATTATGAAAGCAGAAAGTAAGAAAAAAGAACTATGCATCCTATTCTTAACCTACCCTACATTAGCTAAAAGAAGGCTTGGTGTAAGCCTAGTGCCAGTGCAGTCAATCAAGTGACTCCAAACCCGCAACTGTATGTTTATTGAAGGCCAATTGAAAAGAATGAAGCAATGAAGTATGAAATATAGGAAGAATTGACTAACACAAATCCCCACCCAGCAAATTGAATTTGATGGTGTTATTGTTCATGGGAAATTCAGATGTGTAGGATTCCTCCAACTAAGTTTCAATTCTGTCATAAAATTTATAATGATTGTTGTATGACTATTGGGAGGAATTAGAAGGTGAGTGACATACATGATGAGGTTCAAAAACGGAATTTGTGTGCAATGTATCTTGTGCGAGAGTCTCAGAGTGAGTGGCATTGTTCATCCCAGGGGTTAAAGTAAGACAATGAGCATATAACATAATTATCGGTTGGAATTGGAGTGCTTCATTATCGATGCAAATCTCCCTGGGTCCAAATTTCACATACTCCATACATTGAGAAGAGATGTGATAGTTAATTTATTGAGAGAAGCATTGAGCGAAAGATGACTCCAAAGATTATGTTATGACATCAACGAAATCATGTAAAGAGTGTTAGAGTATTGAGATAGAATCCAAGGATGAGTGATGTATCTGCTCCTGGGGAGTAACATGTAATTATACATCGAATTGAGACGATCACGTTTCTTGGATTAGCTCAATGTTTCTTGTACTTTGTGTAGTGATGGGTTGTTCATTTGTTGTGATTTCCTCATTAGGATTTGCAAACTCAATGTGCTCTACATACTTTAGATTTTTTGTTGTTAATATTTGTGTATCAATGTCAGAAATTTCAGATTATGTAGGACTAGAGAATGATAGGTTAGCGTTCACATTCAATTCTAAAACAAAAAAGTAGTCATCGAAAATAGGGTCATTGAGATCAAATTGTCATTCAACATGTTCTGGAAATTCACATTGCAAAGGATTGATGACATTATGTGTCATGGACGGACTTCCATTAGGAAAGAATGATTGATCGATCAAGGTTGGGCACTTGTCTTTTTGTTCTAGTTTATCATCCAATGTTTCATCGTTAAAATAGCAATGTGAAGAGCGTACTACATGATAAATGGGTCAGTGCTCATGTGGGTTATTACCATCGAACATATTTGTATAAAGTGCATGAAGATCTTCAAATTTTTAAAATGATGAGATTTCTTCAGTGAGAGACTCATTGTAGCCCAGAATATATTCATGATTTTATGAAGGGGGATCGTGAAATGGTTCAAACTCCAAGACTAAGGGGTCTAATATTTTTTATAAGGGTTGCCCCACAACTACATCAGAGTGTTGGTCAGAGATTATGTACCCCTTATCTTTCGTGGTCAGACATGAATCTTGTGAATTAGAAATGATTTGACCATCCATATTGCACCTTTCAGGATGAGAGACAATATAGGAAAACCAATTTGATATTAGTTGGTATGAGGGTTTGTCATTTTCAGGAAATCCATGACAAATATACATAACTCTTAGTAAGAAACTATCCACATATTTGTTTCCAATCCTATGGATTTCTTTAAGTTCGTCCAAGATTTCATCATAAATGTAATCTTCATGATTGGCGCAGACCCCCTTCCCTCCTTAGGACTACGCGACCTTCAACAAACCCCAAATTCTAACCACATAGGTCCCTTTTGGGTTACGCACAGGGTCAAACTACCCGTGCCTTCGCTCTTCAATGCTCCTCGCAACACTCAAATCCGCGTAGTTCTAACTACACTCTAAACCTTCCTCTTATGTGACCATGGGCTATGACTGTGGGCCAACCCTTCGTGAATTCGGGCTTCGGAAATATCACGAGATCTACCTTCATCTCTTCCCGCAACGCTCTTCTCTGAATTTCTGGATTTATGTTGTGTGTCTCCTACACAGCCAATGATTGCAATTACTTTGCGACTCCGTGAGTTCGCAACTCTACCCTTTCAACACCTCCAAACCTTATGAACTACGAAGTGTTGAAACACCCTATGGATAACCTCCACGTAGTTCTCCCAAATCTAACGGTCTGGAATTATTCACCTCTCTTCGAAACGAATCTTCTTCACGGATTTTGGTGAAAACCTCAAGGATTCTCCTCCTTGAAGATTTATCGTCGCTCTCCTCCTGAGCTTGTCTTCCTTGACCTTCTTCATCCCTCGGAACGCTTTCTTCAACACTTAGTCGAAATCTCAACTTGAACACACCTTGCATCAGGTTCTCTTCCACATTCAACTTCTCTGTGGATGATTTCGCACCCTTGCGACTATTCTCTAATTTCTTCTCTCCGGCTAAAGTCACGCTATTCCTCCTGAGATTTTGAGTATGAGACTTTGTCACGCACTCCTTGCAGATGTCTATGTACTCCTTGCATACATAAGTTTCATGTTATCTCTTCTGAGCTTTGAGTCGAGAAAGAATCGGTCACGCACTCCTTGCGGACACTATGCACTCCTTGCACTTGCTCGTAGAAGAGAAACAATTGAAACTTATTTTAAAATCTCACAGATTCATATATCTAGCCATGTAAATGCATGCATAGATACAAGAACAAAAAATAACAGAGAATTGAAAATAAAAAATAAAGTCTATCATTCACTCATTCAGATAGACGCATCAACACCACACATTTGGGACAATACTCCTCTGTTATATTCATTCAACTGAAAATTGCATATATTCATACATTGTTTCTCTGTAGCTCTCATCTCTCTACTACAATGGCAATCTACACAATAGATTCAGCAACCTTTCAACTATAGGCTATCAAAAACCTCGTCTGGGCCACAATACAAAGCTTTATACAAGAGGTGCTCTTCGATCCTTTCCCTCCAACTACTCTATGCTATCTTATCGAAATAAAATCTTTCAACTACTTAATATTTATTACAATAAATATTTGAGTCAGACATATAAGAGCGAAATCTCCAGATCTATACTGCAATCCCTCACATTAAAGAAAAATGCATTCCCCCATCGATCTTATGCGATGGCTCAACCTCTGATCATTAAATATGCTCATAAGTCAAAATATTTTTCAGATATTACCTTAATGCGCCAACTTTGGAATTCAAAATATTTCTAAATACACGCTAGTGTGCCCAGTTGGAATTCCAAATATTTCTAAATACAATGTTGAATATGGGCGATATGCCCACATCTTCTGGAAGCTCTATCTCATAAGCATTCTCCCCAAATATTCTTATGATTTTACACGGTCCTATATTTTTCAACTTTAACTTATTATATGTTCCCCTTGGAAACCTTTAATTCCTAAGATGTGATAGAACTTGATCTCCAACTTCAAATTCAAGCTTCCTCATGTGTTGATCAGATATGCGTTTGTATTCATTAATGCTCCTCTTCAACTGCTCCTTGATCTGATTATGAAGTTCTTTCATTTCGACAGCGAAGTGTTCGACTCCAACTCCTAAATTCGCTCTGCTTTAGATCTCTCAAATTTGATACTCCTCTCAGATTCATTCCATACACTATATGAAATGGACTCTTCCCAGTGCTTCTGTTCACTGATTCATTGTATACAAACTCCGCTTGTGCTAGAATCTAATCCCACTGACTATGGTGTTCAATGACCAAACTCCTCAACAAATCTCGTAAACTTCGATTCACCACCTCAGTATGTCCATCTGTTTGTGAATGATATGAAGAACTAAAGGATAGTTTTGCCCCCAACTTCTTCAACAATGTCCTCCATAAATGACCAACAAATTTGGTGTCCCTGTCTGAAACAATACTCCTCGGCAATCCATGGAGTCTCATAATCTCTTTGAAAAACAAATTTGTAACATGTGTTGCATCACTGGCCTTTTGGCATGGGATAAAGTGTTCCATCTTCGAAAATCTGTCGACTATCACAAATATGGAATCACTCCCTCTTTGTGTCCTTGGAAACCCTAACACAAAATCCATGCTTATTTCATCCCCAGACCTTTCTGTAATAGGCAATCGCTGATACAACCTAGTGTTTTGCTTCTTCCCCTTGGCATAYTGAAAAATATTACACTTGTTCACAAACCCCTTCACCTCTRCTCTCATACCTGGACAATAATATGAATTGTTTAACTGAGCAAATGTTTTTTCATGGCCGAAATGTCCGGCTAGACCTCCACTATGTTTTTCCTTCAACAAATTCTCCCTCATCAAACACTTTGGTATGCACAACTGGAATCCCTTGAAAAACAACCCATCCTGAGTCAAATATTCGTCCCACT
This sequence comes from Picea sitchensis, assembly GCA_010110895.2. Lineage (NCBI taxonomy): Eukaryota > Viridiplantae > Streptophyta > Pinopsida > Pinales > Pinaceae > Picea > Picea sitchensis. Next base: position 57,013 of record SNQJ01S0050449.1, on the reverse strand, counting down.
GGCTTCTGTCTCTGAGTACAAGATTTGCAAATGCTTCATATGCCTCTTTGAAATATGGATCATTGTGATACATTTTCTTAAGGTGATCAAACCCCAAGGTCTTGACCTGAAATTCCTGCAGAATCAAATTTCTCCTGCTCAAGGCATCAATAACCTTGTTAGCATTACCAGAAATATGATTAATGACAAAAGTGAAATTCTTTATAAAATTTATCCACATATCATGTCTCTGGTTTAATTTATCTTGTCTGGTTATGAATTTCAAATATGGATTATCTCTATACAAAAAAAACTCCTTCAGTACGAGATAGTTCCTCCAATTCTTCAAGGCTTGAATCATGGCATAGAAATCTTTGTCATATATGGAGTATTTCTTTTTAGCTTCATTTAGCTTCTCGTTGAAACACGTAACAGGATTATTATCTTGGCTTAAGACTACTCCAATTGCAACTCCACTCGCATCACAACTTACCTGAAATGTCTTTTTGAAATCCGGTAATACCATAATTTGTTGTTACGTTATCTTCTCCTTCAATATGTTGAAGCTCTTCTCAGCCTCTTCTGTCCATTTGAAAGACTTGTGTCTTTTCTTCACTGTATCCATCATTTGAGCATTAATCCCACTAAAATTTCTGATGAACTTCTGATAGAAACTTGTTAATCCATGGAAGCTTCTCACCTCGAAGATATTCCTCAGTGACAACCATTCTCTGATTGCTTTCACCTTTTCGGGATCCATCTTCAATTCATTTGAAGAAATCACAAAACCCAAATATATGAGTTTTGTCTTCATGAAAGAGGACTTTTTCAAGTTAATCAACAGATTCTCTCGCTGCAACCTCCTCATTACCAACGTTAAATGCCTCAAGTGCTCCTCTTTAGTCTTGCTAAAGACCAATATATCATCCAAATATGCAATTATGAACTTGCCAATGAAATATTTCAACACTTCATTCATCAGCCTCATAAAAGTACTCGAGGCGTTTGTCAAGCCAAATGGCATAACAAGCCATTCATACAATCCCTCATTTGTCTTGAATGTTGTTTTCCACTCATCACCTTCTCTCATCCTTATCTGGTGATATCCACTTTTCAAATCTATCTTTGAAAAATAGCTCGCTCCACTCAAACAATCCATCAAGTCATCCATCCTTGGCAATGGAAATTTGTATCTGATGGTGATCTTATTTATGGCTCTTGAGTCTGTACACATTCTCCATCCTCCATCCTTCTTCAGACTCAATACAATTGGTACTGCACATGGACTCAAGCTTTATCTAACCAATCCTTTGTCTAACAAATCTTGAACCTGTCTCTTCACCTCCTCATTCTCTTGAGGTGTCAACCTGTATGCGGCTTTGTTTGGTAGGTTTTCTCCTGGTATCAAATCAATGTGATGGTTGATACTTTTAATAGGTGGTAACAAGCTTGGCAACTCATCCACTACTATGTCAGCAAAATTCTCTAACAGTTCCTGAATTTCCTTAGGAAGATCTTCCACGAAAGTACTTGTAAGGATAACCCTCGGCTTCCTCATTACAACAAACTCCATCTCTTGTTCCTTCTTAACTTCATTCAAGAGTTCCTTTCCACTCATGATAAGTATGCTTGTGTTGGCATCATCCTTCACTTTCTTCTCTTCAATTGGCAGTAACTTGTGTTTCCTACCATTCTTCTCCAAGGTATAACTATTTATTCTCCCATCATGAATGACATTCCTGTCATATTTCCATGGTCTCCCCAACAAAAC
>SNQJ01S0050448.1:27950-62041 GCA_010110895.2 Picea sitchensis | reverse complement strand
TATAATTTTCACTCCTTGAATCCTCCCCAAAAGGAGGTTATAGAAAGAATGGTAGACTTTATTCAATTCTGGTCTGTTCAGAAGACCCAACTTGTACAGCATGCCCTGCGCTCAATATTTAACATCTGATTCTAAAAATCGCATACAAGAAACTAAAGTCTGTACTCTTTCTAATGGAAGTGGTTCCACTGCATTTGGAGTCTGTATGAAAAATTTATGACTTTTTTACCCAGAACACCTTTTTATTGACTAGTTTCAGGACGGGTCACAAACCGTATATTCCACAGAGTGTATATCCATAATTATAGAGAATCAAGAGCTGAACGTTTTACTAGAGGTACCTTGATATGTCTTCTCAATACCATAGAGATTTCACCATCTGAATCGTTCTAGAAAAGAAGTTATAGCAAAAATGGTAAGATGACCTAAAAATAACATACCTTAGAACACATCACCAAAAGGCTTCATCCTCCCTTGAAATCCGACCTTCTTTTACTTCTTCTTCCCTCTGAAATTCGACTTGTATCAAATGAATGTATAATGATATTTATTTATACCATTTATGTCACTTTCTTTTAACATTAGGGCTAACCTGACACTTTCTTATTTTGTAATTATTTTCAGGGCCTACATGTACTTCCTTTTTCAATTCACTTTGTCATCTTCAAAAATTCATTTCTCCTCAACCATGAGGATCCATGTGATGTGCCACATACCGACGGAAACATCATGAGTACCTTGATATGTCTTCTCAATACCATAGATTTCACCATCTGAATCGTTCGTCTAGAAAAGTTAGCAAAAAATGGTGAGAGGACCTCAAAATAACATACCTTAGAACATTATCACCAAAAGGCTTCATCCTCCTTTGAACCGACCCCTTTACTTCTTATTCCCTCTAAATTCGACTTGTATCAAAATGAATGTATAATGATATTTATTTATACCCATTATGTCACTTCATTTTAAAATTAGCATTAACCCACACTTTCTTTATTTTGTAATTATTTTCGTGGCCTACATGTACTTCCTTTTTCAATTCACTTTGTCATCTTTCAAAATTCATTTCTCTCAACTATGAGGATCCATGTGATGTGCCACATACCCACCGTAAAATGCAAAATGATGTATACCATCCATTCATGGGTGTTATATATGCATGTGCATTTTCCTTCATGTCCAAATACCTTTATCAATCTTTATGGTCCAAGACCCATGACTAGGGTTGACATCAATGACAACAATCAATCTTCCAAATGAAAAGCTCGCAGATATTCAAGAACAACAAAGATTTTTTAGCTTTGGATTCTATAAATTCAAGATCGAATTCTTGAAGGATGACGATGCATTTAGAATATTTTCCACCAAGAACTTGACGTGTTAGAATGTGATTTATGGGGTTAGATTATGTGATAACTGTGGTGGTGCATAACAATATGTAATGACAGCATCTTTGGACAACAATAAATGCTGCCAAATGCAACTTTTCAACATGTGAATATCGAAACTCAGGACCAAATAGACTCTTTCTCAAATAGTAAATCACATGTTCATCAATCGATAGGGTCCTCTTGTACTAACATCATAGCAATAGTGGAAGTAGAGGCCGATAAGTAAAGGATATAGTCCTTCACATAGTCTAGAGGATGCAACATAGGCGTATTGGTCAATGCATGATTAAGAGAAGCAAAAGATTGTTGAGAAGTTTCATCCCAAATGAAAGTAGTGTCTTTCAAAAACCTACAACCATCTATAACATCGTAGTTACAACGAAACCATCTAAGAAAAGTTTTCTTCCCCGCAAAATTTGGAGTTGTGTCGATTGTTAGGTGGAGGTAAAGCAAGGATAGCTTTAAATTTTAAGGGATACACCAACTGGCCCTTGGAAACAAGTGGAGGTCGGTGAGTCAATTGATTCATTAACAAAGATACACTTATGGGTTCAAACGAATTTGCAGAACCAACAAGAAAAATTACTATAGATGACCGTAAAATGGTCCGATCGGTTGGATGAATGGGTGAGTAAATCGTCGAGGTAAGGTTTCAATATATATTTGATATCGTGGAAAGCTGTATGACATGGCCCGGCTGAATGGCACAAACATTTTTGAGACCAAACGGTAGTTTTTGATAGGTTAAAGTTCCCCACAAGTAGATGAAGGCTATCTTATGTTGATCAACAGTAAAATGTCAATCTGTTTAAAATTCGAGAAACAATCCATGAAAGAGAAAATCACACCATGTGTGCAATTATCAATGATCTGGTCAATAAGGCGAGGGTAGCTGTCTTTCATTAAAGCCCGCTGAGGTCCCTATAATCAACACGCATTAATTCCATCCCTTGCTTCCTTGGTAACCTAAACAATGTTTGGAAACCCATTCTCACAAAGGATAGGATAGGATGAAGCTTCCGATTTTAATAATTTCTCAACTTTTTCCTTAATAGCCACGGTCTTATTCAATAATTTCTCAACTTTTGCCTTAACTATTTAACAATGATCGAAGGATCGATCCCCGAATTTCCTCAGAGCTCCAAGCGAAGATATCACAAAATCATTTAAATAAATAGGTATAAGAAACCACTTCCTCGCCAACAATTAACATTGAGATTAATATTTTCCATGAAACCTTCCTTGATTGAAATGTCGATAACTATCGTAGATGAAATGTTTCCCAAATTACCCTCAGAAAGAGTATCTTGTGTAAGTATGGTGATTGTGGAAAGCCGACAACATCGGGAGGATATATATAGTGTATATATTCCTATATTTCTTCAAGAGGTGGTGGAAGAAGAGGATCGATGATGGTTATCATCCCAAGGTACGTCATCAATGCTAATAATTTCCATTATGGATTTGTCGGAAGGGAAAATTTGGGAAGTGTAATCGAACGCAGATGTTAAGGAATTTAACCATGATGGGATTGAGTAATTGTCGAGTGCCAATAGATTTTGGTCATCCATGGAGGGAGAGGCTGATTGAATAACAATGTATGAATCCTTGGCTGGATTCATAAGGAAAATACCCATACTAATCGAAATCTAGAGGACTGTGCACAATCCGTGTGATCGATGAATTCCAAAGACTAATACCTTAGTCAAATCATATTGACGGTGAAATATGATGATTGTAGGTGGAAGTGGTAGGGAAGGTACCCATGAGGGTAGAATGTTTTAACAATCCTGTTCAACACCTCTTTCATACATGATCTTGTGATCTTCCAAGAATGGAATATTGTTGGTAGCGGGAGTGTGAGTGTCGGGTGTACAGAAGTCAAGTTTATCGATGGTGACAATTTTTCCTGATGAGGAAATTGTACACAACAAAAGACTGACGAGGCAATGAAAATCAAAGCATAAAACCAACTTCTTCCAAGTAATAAGTTATAATTCAGGGAGAATCGACCACCTCGATGTCAACGGTGATGATTTTTCCACCCAACTGGATGGATAGGAACTGCAAAAGACCATGGGGATGAAAAGATACATCGAATGCAATACATAACATCATTGGGGATTTGTTAAGTGCGTGTGGATTTTAAACCTTCCAACACGCCAAGACATGACACGCGTAGAGGCTCCTCATCCAATATGGTATGATGAATTTTTTGATTGCAACAACAACATCAATTTGGAAAGCAAGTTGCGGAGAGTCAAGATGTAAATTGTCCAGTTAAACATGATATGAATGGATGAATCAGGATCAACAACACCAATAAAAGACAAGAGAGTTCTACATTGACTTGGGCAGTGTTGTATAACTTCTAACGCAGACATAACACATGCTTGTGCCAAATCTTCGAATAATGTTGTAGTTCCGAGGCACGAACTAGGATTGTACAGATTTACAGATATTTCTCTTAGGAGAGCATAAGATATATTCGAATGCAAGTTTCTCAATCTAAAGTGGTCCAAAAGGAGGATTAACCGATGGAGGACAAACATAGGACAATGATGGATCTGGTAAATTACCATTACCGTTAACGTCTTTTCCTTTATCAAGGTTACCCGGTGTGTCGTATGCCTTAGAGAGAGTGGTAAAATTAATCCCATTAAATATATAAATATGGGCACCTCGCCGAGGTTTCATCATGAGAAGGGTGGTTGAAATTGCTCCCTAGAGAAGGGGTTTGAGCGTACCGCTAGCTTGCTTTTTGAGAAAGGTTGAGCAAGCATGGTGGGCTGATAATTCCAAATTTAAAATGTTTCACACCTGACTACGTATCGAGCGTAGTGATTGTCACCACAAATAAGACATGGGAATTTTTTTTTTTTTTTTTTTTTTTTTTTTTTTTTTTTTTTTTTTTTTGTTGTTGTTGTTGTTCATTGTTTTTATTCTTCTTTGGTTTGTTCTTTGTGTTCTTATTACCTCCGTGACAGCCAGAAGGCAGATTGAACTTCATTCACCTCGGAGATTTGAGTTTGGGGGGACGTAGAGGAGGGTGCGGTCGAATTGGAGGTGGATGTCAGAGAAGATTGATTTGTTGTTCCATTCGACTGGGAAACAAATTGAGTTTTGACTGAGCCGATAACTCCATCCGCATGTGACGCGGATGACGGTTTAGATGGATCAGCTTCATTGTGTATCATTTGGTATTAACTCATACAAAGTATCATATTGAGAATAAACCAATCTATATTGAGCTCATAATGGCTCTTTTCCGTGATGACACCACCCATGGAGACATCACGAGCAATTGGGGGTAAAATTGATTTAGTAAACCATTCCACCAACAATTAGTCAAGAATGGTCACTTTAATCAAACTTCGTCATCGTCTCCACTCATGAGTATGACCGTAGATACGCAACGAGTTTTTCCGATGAAGGGAGGTCAAGAGTTCCGTACACCGGCCTTGTATTGAAATGGGCAGTTGAAAGCGCATGAGAAAAGGACATGGCAAGGATAAAAACTTTCGGAAAGAACCACGCGGAAGCCCATTGACATACTACCTATTGTTGAGCCCAGTGTTCAATAAATGAAAAATACGTAAATCGATAGAATCGTCCATTAAGGAGTTCGATGAACACCACATGTCGGAAATTCATCACATGATGTTTTTGGTCTCTCCAAAATTTCACCATCAAATTTTGGAATATGATAAGGTAATTTAGCAGGGATGACTCGCCAAAAAGGATAATGCAATATAGGATCATTACAATACGAGACAAGTCCGAGATCCGTAGCGAGAAATGGTAGTTGTCGGTTAACGTGAGGATGATATCAAAAATGCAGGATCCACAAATGAATATTGATAAATTGCAAGCGGTTTTAATGTACTTTTTGTATCGGATCGTTAAGAATGCGAATACATAAACTCATTAACTTATTATGGAATATCAAATGATCTTTACTTGATGCTTATGAGTGATTAAAGAGATCATCCATTAATAAACATGTTAAATTAAGAGAAGAGAACAAAACAAAAGAATGGGGACAAGAACTTGTTAACTGAGTTCACCAATCATTGGCTACATCTCCAGGCCCGCTTCCAAGTGGAGGAACTCTTTATTGCTCTTCAAATGCTCAAAAGTTCTTACATAGGCTCTTTGTTACATAATGTGCTTCAGATCTACTGTGCAAGACCTCCCTTGTCGCATTCCTCCATACATGCATCATCAAACTCCTCTCAACAACATGAGAAATGCCTCCTCATAATATGAGAAAAGGCCAAAAATTACAAACTTCTCCTTCAAATACCAGCATCAAAAAACATCTCCCTCAAGCTTCAAAAAGCCCCGGGTTTTGTATTTTTCGTGCTCATATGAGGGAAAACTAACTTCCTCAATATCTCGTCTAGGATCAAATCCTCCAAGTGGGCTGCCAAAGATATCCTAAAAAAACCAATTTAGGTCATTAAATGTCTTATTACATGCAAAAATCAATTAAAATTGCTAAAAACTATAGTAAAAAACCCATTTTCGCATAACAATTGGGCTTAATCCCCCAAAATGTGGCGCGTGCCCCTCAAAACTGGTCACATGCACTAAATTATCAAGCGCTATTCTAAATCGTATAGCCCTGATCTTGGGTGCATGGCATGGGATTGTTGGTCCATAGTTTAAGCCTTTGCGCTAACTGTTAGATGTGTGGCACCCACGCTCCAGGTTATATGGGATGACAAGCGACATGGGTTGTGGGTCTCACTCTCCCTTTGGCGCTTCATACAGCATTGCACTTTGCGTTAATTTAAATGTGTTATATTTAATAAGTAATATGATGGGCATGTTGGTTCAAAACCCATGGACCCCAACAATTTTTGAAACTTTACACTTCAATCGTTGAATAGGTTCCATCGCTCTATTGTCAGCCACGTGGCATCACCACATTTTTCCAAATCACATGCCATGTGTCCAATTATGATTGATCCGCTATATATGCTCACCAATCATAGCGTACGTTGTCACACGTCTCTCGCCATACCAACATCATTATTAATTATCTTTGGTTACGCTATGTTGACGCCAACATTGACTTTTTTCCATTTTGACCTTTGACTTTTAGTTGTCGATAACTGACGAGTGCATACCCTGCATGGATCTACTTGGAGAAAAATATGGTTGAACATGCGACGAAATGGAATTGGTTTAACGCATTCCAAGAACTCTTTAAGTTTTGGAGCATTTTCTGCTTGAAGAGCCTCATGGATCATTAATAACACCAAAGAGAACGTGAACCGGTTAGATGGATAGTTATATCTAGTAGGTCCTCCTACATTTGGTTGTTGCTAACCAGAGTAAATAGGATTTGATGATGGTTGAGAAACATGTGGATATGGAGGATACAACTTGATGGGTTCCTCGAGGATTATTAGCAGGTTGTTGTTCATAAGGTGGATAGACATTTTTTCCATAATATGACACCTTTGTTATTTTCCTTGAGGATTTTTCCCCCCAGGGAATAATGGATTTCCCAAAAATGGAATGTGCCAAGGATTTGGTGCCACATTATGTCCATACAATGGGTTGGGGACTCCAGTCTAAGATTTCCCCCCAAGCTGATTTTTTGTCCCCATTTGAGTTTGACTCACAAATGGAGGTTTCCCCCCAGTGAGAGGTTGAGTGCCTAAAGGGATAAACCAGAAAATAATGACCTGGGACTCCAAACCGATTAGAGCCACCAAGACTACAGTCTTCTTCTTCCCAAACAAAGCAGGTATAGGATAGAACCTCCTGTGTAACCCGGGTAGCGTTGGTACGGAAGGATTCAAAGATCTTAACCAAGGAGCCAACGGATCTGGTCTGCTATGTTCCAACTAATCGGATGGTGTCACATTTCAAGCATCGTGCTGTGAATGGGCCATCTAGATTAGGTTCGAAAATCCTACCAACAATTGTTCTGCAATGGTGATGACATTACCGGTCATGCCAGTAAATTCATTTGAAGGCATCGATACCAACCGATGTCCCCGGGCACTTGTGTGATGCCATGGTTCACCGAGATCAAATTCCTATAGGTTACCGTGATAGATCACAGATCGTCAGCACATAACCAAAACTAGGGGTTCCAACAGTATGAGTTGGGGTCCCAAATGATTCACTTTGAAAAAAGGGATCCTCTACTCCAGATCCCATGTGAGGTTCGGTGGATACCTCAGTTTCCTCAATAACAACAACCTCTCTAGATGATTTCACCCATAGGATATGTGGTTCTCGCCTAATACTCAAAGATGTGTTGATTCAAAAAGCTTCCAAAGAATCGAAAAATTTGGAATCAAGAGAGAGGTGGTAAGCCCAACCTCAGAGCCTAGTTCGCGTGATTTCAAGAGGGCCTTCAAGAGTTGGGAAGGAAGGTAGATAGCCGAGATCTTCTGGGGGTACTCCTTGCATCCTACGTGAACGCATGAAGGTCGGCGTTGCTTGAGCTAAGTAACGAGTGAAAAAATAAATCTATAGTTGGCTAGTGAAAAGAAATATCATACAATAAATAAAACGAAATCAAACTAAGAACAAAACCTTCTCTCAATGACCGCATCAGTTGGTGATGAAATCCAACATCGCATGATCAAGTCAAGAAGGCAATAGGATATGAGTGGGTGGAATGCTTACTTATGGCTGACTCTGTTAATCCGGACTACTTGGTGCAAGCTTCCACACAAGAATTGTGGATTTACCTCCAAGGAGCCCGGAAAGTGAGTTTGACCAATCTCTGCTCTGCAGGCAGGTGGCCAAGAGACTTCCTTCACTGCCAACTTGTAAGAACCTAAATATTATGGATACTAAATACACCAAATGGGTAGTCACTCTGTGGTGTACATCTAAGAGTCCACCAACGATGGGTGTGATAACAAGTCTAAAACTTTTGAGAGAACTCAGGGACAAGTCAACCGTAGAACTCTAAAGGACCCAAGATTCAGAGTTCACGAAGCATCGAAACCAAATAAAAATAGTTGAACCTCAAGAAGAAACCTCAATATACGATCTGACTACTACTAATGGTTGAACCATGGACTAATAATCTTTTTAACTCTCCCGAACACGATCTCATGCATAACCCCTGTGTGAAAGAGGGATCCTATAAATCTTATATGCATAATTTTTGTCTTCCTATCGCAAGATGCTAATGTTTGTTTTTGAATACTTTGGAGATTTGTACTCACAACTTAATCCAAAGTGCTAACTTAGTCTAATGTTGGTGGAAGATTCTAAAACAAAAAGTTCTAGATCAATTTTACTAGCTGCTAATTTTGTATGTTGTTCTTACCGGGGTGTATGAAAGGAAATTCTGATGGTATAATGACTCAATCTCAAACTTCATAAGAAAATGATAAACAATATTTTTAAATGAATGCCTATTTAAGGGAAAAAGAAAATATTTTTCACTGTCAAACACTAAGATGCAGATCCCAATTAATTGTTTCTCAATCAAATCCATTATAATGCTAAAAATTTCATAGAATTCCTTTCTAATATCCAAAACAATCATAAAAATGTATCCTTCTACTTTTTATATGAATGATAATCAATCATGTAAATCTCTCTATGTCATTCATAATTTAAGATCAATGAGATTTAGAAAATGAGAAGCAAACTTCACACAAACAAAACACACTCTTGTTTTGATCAAACAAGAAACACAAAGAAAACCAATCCAAAAAAGAAAACCAAAAATATCAAACAGAAGGAAAACGGCTTGGACAAGATGACTTCAAAGATCAAATGGAAAGGTGCATAGGACTTTGAATTTCCTCACAAAAGATTCCACTCAATCAGATAAATTATTAGAGGAAACAATAGTAAGTTGACTCTAAATCCACAAAGACAAAGAGTGACTTCAAGGTAAGGAAAATATCAAAATCGCAAACAAAAGGTGACTTAAAATTTTAGAAAACAAAGTGTTGAAGGCCAAGACAAACATGTACCAGTACAAGGACTTTGAGTTCAAACAATGAAGAAATGAATTGCATTAAACTCCTACAACATTTTAACGTAGGGCAAGGCTCGCACAAAGGCACCAGAAAGTGTTTCAACGCCTCCTGGTAGCTTGGAAGGTGGAGCCAATGCCTCGGTAGAAGAGGTAGGGGCCAGCCACCAAAAAATCCAAAAAAATACCCAGAATCCAAAAAATTCAAGCAAACCCGAAATTCAAAGTGTACAGATGAGGCACAAAGCCAATCAACACCATTCATAAGAACTCCAGACTAAGATGAAAAATTTCAAAGATGAGAAAAGGCTAAACAAGATCTAGGAAAGAAATTAAAACCCAAAAGTCCTCCCGCTGGTCACCAATTTATGCTACAGGATAACCTCCCTCAAGGACAAGTGGATTTCCGGATACCAGACACCCATGACCAAGAGAAATTCTACATTAGATTACTGACATCTTTTCATGAAGATAAACTATTCAAAGAAGAAGAAAGAAGAAGGTAAATACCTTTTACCAATGTTTGTCCTTTCTCAATCCAAATTGATCTTGATCTCTGAGTTCCTTAGAAGGTCCGCACACAATGAGAAACAACAATCAAACATACTCCTAATCTACCAGATTAGCTTCCATAATGGATCTATAAAGAAAAGTTCATGAAATACGTACACAAACTTTAAAGGAACATGCCAAGAATAGATTTATATTAATGTAAACAAAGTGAAATTCTTACTACCATAGATGTAGGTGCAACAACTTCACCAAGCCCTCTTTTTCTAGACCCCTTGCTCAAATAATCCACACAAAAAATGATGATGCTTCAATGATATCTCCTTATGATCATAAAGTTTGATGCTTTACAATGTCTCCCTTTCACCTCATGAAGAGGCTTCCCTATATAGGCTTGGAGAGGCCTAACCAATTAAGAGATTCTTGGGATAAGTTGAGGATTCTCCTTTAGTTGTGGATCTCTCCCAAGATCATGCCTTGAAATCATATTAAAAACCAACCAACCTTAGAGATTGAAAGCATTCTTCCCTGTTTTAGCTCAAAAAAACCAAAAATCCATTCAGAAAAGTTAGTGCTCCCCCAAAAGAGTACACAAAGCATTTGAAGGCTCACCCAAAGAGGCCCAGGGAGAGCCAACACTCTCTGACAGTGGGTAGGGGATCGTTGCCTTCCAAAATTGATTTTTTAGTGGTTGTTTCTATGGAAAAAGACTTGTACTGGCCAAATGATTTCTCCTCTCAAAACCAGTCTTTGTATTCTGATCATTCTGTCTGAGACACTTAATATAGGTAAGTGATAAAAGATGATTTTGCTAAACTTGTACCAAATGTGACACTTTATGGTTACAATGACGACACTAGGCCATCATCCCAACAGATTAATTTTGATGTGTAACAAACAATCCTAAAACTCTATAGGTATAGCCCTAAAATATTGAAATAAGAAAACAACAATGCAATATAGGGTTTATAGATGATAATTTAGTCAATGATATGCATGAAAGTCAAAACGTCCTAGTCTTTCATGGTAGAAAATGAATATATTGTTGTAAATAAACCCTAGTCTAACCTTAAAACAATACAAAGAGTTGAAATTTAGAATTTTGTGAATAACTATTGGGAGAATGACTAGTGCCTACCATACTTTAGGGAATGATCCCTCATTAGTTTTTGAAGATATGTGAGTGGATTTAGGGTGATATCTAGGGTTGTCTACTACTAACCCTAGAAGATCCTACTAAAACATTAAGGAAAATTCAAGGGAAAGTTCTTCACTAATAACCTTCCAAGAGTTTTAACAAGAAGGGTTTTTTCAAGAAAGATCCAAGAGAATACACAACCATCACTAGAGATGCAACATTACACTTACATTCATCCATCAACCAAAAACTAAAAGATAACATGAGACCACCTACTCAAGAAATCTTTCATCCATCAAAGTCCTGGCAATGAACATCCATGAAGTAGAAAAAATCATCCACAAGACATCTCCTCCAAAAGCCACCGAACTATCCATCCATAATGATTTCATGAGAGATAGTAGTGATAAATATCCACAGTAGTAATACCATCAGCACAGAAGTGTTTCTCTTATTTGTATGAGAGATCAAACACCCTTCCCACAAAATGGAAGCTCTAAAATTATAAAATAATGCCTTTATCTCTACAAACCCTAGAGTACCATATAGCAAACATGCATGACAAGAGTGGACAAGACCCCCCAATGATTCCTCCAAGATGAAATAAATAAGCTCCAATGTCAAATCGTCCACCATAAATGCATGCTAGAGGTAACATGTGTGGTACATATGACCTCATAAAGTCGATGAATCACTCCAAATGATGTGTGGGGCTCAAAAAAGTGAAACATTTCCTTCAAGAGGTGAAACATTCCATCTCCAAGTGGCATATCATCCCCAAGAGGTGTGATGTCTCATCCAAAAGTGTCATATCATCATCAAAATGTGCAATGTCTCCTCAAAATGTGCATCATCCCATCAAGAGGTGTCATATCTTCATCAAAGGTGAAACATCTCATCATTATAGGGTCACATCATACCCCATGGGTGCTAAGGTGTCTCAACAAAAGAGCCATGCCATCAAAAGGATCAATTTCCTCCAAGAAATGTGGAATTACCTCTCTCAAGTGGTGGGATGACATCCATTAAAGTGTGTATCATATCCTCAACGTCCTTCAAAGGACCAAGGTGTCAATCAAGTATGTGTCCATCTGCAATCCATCATCAAAGGAGGGACTCATGTAGTCCATTCCATTGAGGCGAGGAATAATTATATCCTCACTCACAAGTTTATGAATCTCACTAGGTTGTGAGATAGGCATGATTATCACCTTGAGCTTATAGTCTCTTCAAAAATATCAATCATCCCTAAAAAAATATGTTCTTGGGCCTGATGCCATTATCAACATGTATGCTTTGCTGTAAAATAAGATTAAAAAAAGTGTTTGTAAATGAAGTTTACAATATTTGGATAAACAAATACAAGATAACATACATTTGAAAATTTAGTACATAACAAGTCTCAAATTGAAAAGAAATCAGAACATGATTTTCTAGATATCTTTTATGAGTTACAACTAAGTTTCTATTTACAAACCCCCTATTTAGGGTTTGGATCATAATTAGACTTAGAAGTATAAGATGTAATTTTGAATCATACAAAGATAATTGGTGTCTGAAAGAAAAATATCAAGATTGAAAAATAAACCGATCAATCCAAAAAATATTAGTGCCTATATAGGTTGACTCAGAAAATAGCATTAATCAACATTGAAATTGAATTCAAAAATTGTAATTAAGTCTAAAATGTAGTATCAAGAGAATTGAATGACCTTTTGAAGCATGTAAAAAATATATGCTCAAATTCATTTCTTATTTTCCACCTTTAGAGTAACCTTTCTATCAACAAGATAACCTAACTCCGATGAAAATCATAAATGAAATGAAAAAAAAAGTATTCTCAAATGAGGCAAGAATAAACCTTATTAGAAGTATCTCTCTCTATTTTTTGATGTCTTTATTTTCCTTTATTTATTCCTTTTATTCTTCAAAAGTAGTTCAAGTGGTTCAACTACTTTTTGTTCCTAAATTTGAATAAATTTAGTTAATAATAAAACAACTTTTTTGTAAACAAAAAGTTTAATTCTCAAAATAGTTGTCACCTGCATATATCGGGCCAAGGTCCTGTGTAGGACCCCCTCCGCTAATGTGTGGAAACCAAAATAGGTGGCACCCTTTTGTTCTGGTAGCCAAAAAGAAAAGCCACCACCTTTTCCGCCAAACAATTGGAAACCGGAGTAGGTGGTAGTAGAGTAATGTGACATAGCTATCTAGACATGCAACAAAAGACTGAACATACAATCTAGACCGAGCGTAAGACAGGAAAACTAAGCAGTAGTACAAAAAAAATCCATGTGTTTTGCATAGGAAGTGCAGAGAGCCTATGAACCTTAAACATTAAAGGAACTATTAAAACATGTCATCCTGAGTGTCGCCGTGAGGAGTGAAGACATAAGGTTGCGCATAGGTTGGGAATCTCTACCTACTTTGTGTGCATGAGAAGGCATCAAACAAGATGTCAAGTCTATTGCTGAAAAGAGTGTGTCTATGGAGTTGCTCCATCATGTCCCACCTCATCTCGAATATGAGCTCCAAGTTCTCTAACGCCAAGAAGCAAGGTGAGTGCAACTCGTGAGTCGTGGTTGATGTATGTGGTGGAGGCTCAGCCAGTCGGTTTTTCCAAGGAATTTCTTCTTGGACTATGCAAGTCATCCCTTCAAATCTTCCACTATGTCCATTGCAGGAAGACCGATATTGGGTCGGTCGTGGTGGTCCAAAACCATGTAGAGGAGGGAGTCAAGTGGAACCACAATTGGTTCCTATGGAAATTCCTCCTTTGCATAGGCCATGGGAGGTGACTTCGAATCCTTATTCCTTTGAATCGTTGTCGAGAAGCATGCATGCTTGGGAAGGCGCCTTCGGCCAAGCATATTATAAATACCAGCCCCTCTTGGGTCTCCACACTCATGGGGCATGGTGGAGATGAAGTGATACAACCTAGAAGAAGAGGCGCAGAATTAGACAACTAATTAGAGAAGACACAAATGCTAAATAAAGTGCACGAAACAAGTTTCATAACCATCCTCGAAGAAATGGAGGAGCACTAGGGGTGCTGAGGTGACCTCGCACACACCTCCTATACCCACTGTCACCCCTCTGCCATGGCTCACTAAGAACTCCATTAAACCTGAACGAGGGAGTTGTCTGACCTGCTCAAGAGTGCTATTAAGTTTGTCCTCCATTTGAGAAATGAAGAATGGGGTGTAAACATGCCTCATTAATAACCTGGGATGCATGGTTACTACATGGCCCATCCATTCTACGTGGCACCCCATCCGGTAGATAGGACAACTTATTACCAATAAGGTAAATAATTAATAGGTGGGGCCCTCTTATACATATTTTTATTTTATTTCTCAGCATTCCCTTTGTTTCTTCCATTACAGTTTTACTCCAAACACTACGCAATACACAAGATAAAAATATATCTAAAAAAGAATCCAAAGTAATCATGCCACATAAAGACACTAGTATTCCCAAGTCATAATAAGGATGATATAGTGCTTTTTTCAAAAACACTACCATGTCCTGCTATCCCAAAAATATATATACCAAATGTCAAACCGAAAATGTCATCACATAATAAACAAATTCAAAAAATAATATTCTTTATTTGAAGTAGACTCTCTCTGTATACTTCCTTCCGACAATGTTACCCTATGTTTAACAGTCCTACCAACAAAATTATTCTCCTCAACTCTTGAAATATCAGGATGCATGTCATCAAATGTAATTTTACATCATCCTAAATGTTGAGAGAATTGATTTTGTTGTAGAGGACAACAACTCCTAAATTCTCAGACATAAATTAAATTCTGGGACCTTTCCTTTCTCACTTTTGAAAAATAATAACAATTTTATTTGCCTACTTAAACAACAAGCTGGCCATTAATTTTGGCCAATTCCAACTGTTTCCATTTTCTTTTGCTATGATGTTCTATTTCATGGTTTTCATTAAATATTTGGTTTTGTAAAATGTTGCTAATCTACATATTTTATGATTTTTCATTTTACATACATTTCAATGAGCTACAATATTTGACAAGCTACAAATTTTTATATATTGTTGATTTTAAAACCAATGTTCCAACAATGATTGATCATAATATACAAAATCCTACTTAGCATTTCATAGTTGTGTATTACCATGATACCCACAATCCATAACAATTGTTTATTTTTGGTATCAAAGTATACCGATCCAATCATCATAAATTAAAATCAATTTAATGGAAAATTAAATTAAGGTCTTTTCAAACTGCATATTTACAATCCTCCTTTCCCAAAGTTCAATGATTTTCCTCCACATATGGTTTTGAATTGTATAACCATATCTGTGAATGATTACCTGCGGTGCTTCTTCCTCGAAATAAGATTTTTACTCAAGTATTGAAGATTTGTTTTCATTTACTTGTAAGCGAGAGTCTATTAGGTTTTTTATGAGGGTTTTCCAAACTGTAGTGTGGTAAACTGTCAAAATGGAATGATTTCTAGAGTTGAAACTGGTGTCGAGCTTATTGAAGCTTAGGAATATTCTTTTCCTACTTTTGAGAGGGTTGGTTAGTTAAATTCCTTGCATATGTTTAATGGGATTAATGGAAGGTCACCAAAGATTTTGCACAAACTTTCAATGGTGAATGCACTAAAATTGGTGATATGGAGTTACATATAGATGAAGAATTAAAATCCAAAGCGACTAAATTTCCATTAAAATGGGAATGTAGCCATCATCAATTAAATAAAATGACATTTTCTATTAGGTTATTAAGGGATTTATCACCTGTGAGGGAAGATATAACATTTTCTTTATTTATCACTTTCTTCGATTGTTGATGGTTTTCATGGATTATGAATTGAAAATGTCAGTTTTATTGCTTAAAATCTTGAATAATATGGAAAAAATTTATCACAAAAATATTCTCAGTTCAAAAAGAAGACCATTAATGTGTTTAGTGAAAATTCTGATTGAATTTCAATTAAAATAGAATGGTGACTCTTGGGAAAATTTTGTGAAAATAAATCAATTTTAGGAGATTAATGAGGCATATTTATAGTCTCACTTTTCAGAAGTTAAAACCCCAAACTCGTAGGAAGATACCTCTTTTTCCTTCTCAAGTTTCTTCTCCTCATCAAAAGACTGTGAGGGTTACTCGTAGTCAAACTGTAAAGTTTAGCTTTAGTTCATAGTCATGTGTTTTCAGTGAAGCTCCTTAGGTTTCTTCTGAAGATTCCAAGAAAATCGTAGTTTCCTCACTTGTAGCTGAGTGTGATGAACATGTTACCAAAAGAACGATGATTCATTATTCTAGTTGATTTGTGAACAAGAGGCAAGGGAAGAAATTATCTAGAATGTTAAGAAATAAGTCTAGGAAAACTTCTAAAGCTAGTTCTCCTATCCAAGTTGAGGATGAAGATTTAGTTACAAATCAAGAAGTATCCTCCCCACAACAAAATTCTCCGTAGGAACCAATTGAAAAGGTCGCAAAATAAAAAGAGAAGGAGAAAACTGAACCAATCTCAATCCGGAGGTTTCATTATGGAAGGACAAATATTATTCAATGGTTCCAGTGTTATAGGAAAATATAATTTATTTGGAATTAGAAAATCAACTTCTTAGCTCAAAAAATAGAGCTTTTATCAATAGCCAAAGGAGACAGGTTCTATGTACTAAACAAGATAAACAAAAATAAGCAGCTAACATTAACTCACCATGAGTTAATATTTTCATTAATTTAGAATTCAAGATTGATCCAAGTAATACTCAGTGGTAAATGTTTTAGTTATTGGTACCCAGTTTAACATTTTGTTTAGTTAGCTTAGTTTGTATTTTCGTTAATTCTAGTTAATAAAGTATAGCTACAGAATTTAAAATTTTGTAGCAACCCTAATTTTGTTTTATATTTTACTAACTTTGTCTTTTTCTATTTTTTTTACAAGTAAAAGGAATGTCTTGGAAAATACGAGAAATGGAAAAAACTAGTTTCTAGTCAGAATTTTAAAATTGAACAGTTAGTAGTTTATTATTTCTTGTACTTAGTTAATTTAGTTTGGTGAATTAAACAATTTTGTTATTTCCCATTCTAAATGGATAATTTCTTATAGTTATGGAAGTTAATTTCCGTTTTTGAATTCCTTCAATATAAAATAATGAAGGAAAGACAATCAAAGGGAGGATTTAGTTTTTTGAATGAAGAACAAAAGCTTATGCATTGTTGTACAAGTCTTTGTTTTGATGTGTTTTACTAAATCTTTTGTGACTTTGAATACTAATACAAGTAATTAGTATTTGGTACTGTTACTGGTATCCGAGTGTTCATTTTTGAAATCAAAGTCTTGTTTGGATTATGTGTTAACAATATTATAGATTGGTTTACTTGATCACTGCTAGCCAAATTAGATCAATTTCTATTTGTATTTGACACATCATCTTCGGTGGTTATTATGTATATGAATTATTGTTGGGATTATAAGTTTGTATTAACTATTTAAATAGGTTTATTAATTCATTCTCAGTGGATATATTCAAACATATGTTTTATCTATATCTTTTGAAACATTGTTACATTACTTCTAAACCCAGCATATTTGAATTTGGGTCCTACATTGGGATTTTCTTTTAGTTTTATTTGTTTTAATTCATTTCTTTTACTTTCATTAAAAATATTACTTTTCCTTAAAGATAAAACAAAATCCTCTTTCATAGGGTCAACTTTATGGTAATTATACTAACCATTTTCTTGTAGATATTTTAAATCAGATATATTTATATCATTGTTACTTTCTAATAAAAGATAAAATAATTCAATAAATTAGGTGTATATATTTTTAGATTTAGTTTTATTTTGTAGATTAGGAAAGTTATAGGTAATTGGACCTAAACATGTCAGAATTTCCATTTACAATGGATAATGGTCTAATTGGGACTCGACCGGCTTAATTCCCCGGACAAGCTAAAACATGGTCATATTTGTATCAACATTTTGGCACTAGAAGGAGGGACCATATGATAATGAATGGCCAAAAAACCAACAAAACCAAAGACCATTCAATTAGATCAACTTATCCCATAATATCGTTTGTTACTACATAGTTAGAATCTCCAATTCGAAGAACTATAAGTGATATTTCTTCCAATTTTCTTAGTTCTCTGGATTTTCAACAAAATAAAACAAATCTAATAGAAGATAATGTAGAATCAAGGAGAAACTTCTCAAGGATATTATGATTCTATAGATTTGGTTATTCAAGAATTAGGTGTTCTTACAAGAGCATAGAGACAGAGGTTAGGTATCAAACCTATTCATTTTCAAGTTCCCGTCCAAATTAGAAAAACCATAATTAAAATTGTCGGAAATAATCCTCCCTCAACTCCTCTACATACACCTCCTATTCCATCTCCTCCTCATCAACCAAATAATATGGCTAGAGTACCGAGAACA
Source organism: Picea sitchensis (assembly GCA_010110895.2). Taxonomy (NCBI): domain Eukaryota; kingdom Viridiplantae; phylum Streptophyta; class Pinopsida; order Pinales; family Pinaceae; genus Picea; species Picea sitchensis. Next base: position 43,594 of record SNQJ01S0050448.1, on the reverse strand, counting down.
CCTTGGAGAACTCTGGGAGAAATCAACATGATTTACCTAAAAAATACAGATAAATGGTTACCAAAATTTAATCCAGGATCAAAAGAAACTCTTGATGATCATATCAACAAATTTATGTTAGTTGTTAACTTGAGAAGCGTTGAGCATGAAGATGTTATATGTAGACTTTTCCCATACACATTTGAAGGAGCAGTTTCACCTGCATTTCATTACAAGCTAATTCTATTACAGATTGGGATACATTTGATGATTTATTCATTAAAAAATTTGGGGATGATAAGTCTTCATCTATTTTATTAGTATAATTATATAAAATTAGAATGGGACCTAAATAAAAAATAATAAAAGATTTCAACTGTAAAGATTCCTTAAACTTCTCAACAAAATGCCTAAAACATCCAAACATGGTTTAGACACTCAAATTGACTTTTATTCCTCCACCTTACTGGTTTCCATTGCTATGTTTGTTAAACGTGAAAGTAAGAATACTTTGACTGAAGCAATGCAAGAAGCTTTAGATGTGGAAAAGGAAATATCTAGTATTGCAAGTAAATCTCCAAATGAAGATTCAAGATATTATATAACAACAATTTTATTTTTATTTTTATCAAAGAATAAAGGAATTATAAATATGTTTTTGATATGGAAAATTTACAGAAATTCATGAAAACATTATCAAATGAGATAGTTGATGTTAAAGTAAAACTAGTTGAAGTTTCAAATAAACCATTTAGGCCATTTTTCAAAAAGAATCCACAGATTCCACCTAGTGGACAAACTTCGGAAGGAGTTAATGTTGATGAGGAAGAATGAGAGGATAATGAAGAAGTTAAAGATACTAATGTATTATGGGACATTAATGGAATTTTTAATGAAGATTATAAAATAATATTTTGTTTCTCAAACCAAGTAAAAGTACATCTTTCAACTGACCAATCCACCAACAAATACTTCAAATACATAACTTGTAGAAAGCAATCCAACATCAAGAATTCGTGGTGTGGCTGAAAGAATTGATTATGATATTATAGAAGATATGAAAAGACTAAAGAATGAAATATTTCCTTTAATCCAAGTAAATTAAAATATCAAAAGAATGGTTTATTAAGGGCTTTAGGAGTTTCTGAGAAGATAAGTTCATCATCTACTACAATAAAAAATAAAGAAAAAGTTTCAAATACCAAACTTTATCTTCCTAAGTAGATATTGGTTCAATTCAGGTGATAATCAAGGTCACATGCTCCATTTATCCTCACTTTCTAAACAAAATGTTTAATAAAAATGTGCATAATTATTTGGCTAATTTAGGTGCATCTTCGAATATAATGCCTTATTCGGTTTGTCTTCATATTAATGCACAACCACATAAATCAACTATTCAAATTGTCCAATTAGATAGAACAAGGGTAAAAAATTTTGGGAGAATTGAAGGATGTACTTATGAGATTATCATCTAATTCTAAAGTTTTTCAAATAATATATATATTATCTATTTTATATTCCAGACATTATGGATTAATCGTTGGACATTGGTCTGGAAAATTTCATGGATATTTCTCAACCGAATGGTCTCATTTTTGGCTTCCATATAATGGGAAACCTAATCTGATCCATGTCAATAGAGAGAAACATATCAAACATAATGTGACAGATTTAGACGGAGAAAATGAACATGTGGATTTTTCTAATAGCATTTTTGGGAATTACTCTATTGATTCTTATTTTGGAAATTTTAATTTACAAGTTTCACCTTTCCAACCTACAGATCAAAGTGTTGATTATCGAGGTGAATCAATAGAGAAATTTCCCATCCTTTTTTCACCATAAAAGTAAAGTGTTATATCAATGTAGCATTATCATCCAGTTACAAGAGTAAATAAACAATGAACAAATGAGAAATCACACACATACACAAGAGACACCAAGAGCTTTGTACATGGAAACCTAAAGGAGAGTAGAAACCACAGAATGATTTTTTCTTATATTTCTTGAAGAATTATATCTATTGGAAGCACCAACTCTTTTGTTTTCAGCTGCAACTGGAAGGAGGCTCCAACCCCCTAGTTTCTCAGGCTACAACCTGAGGGAAGATCCAACTCCCCAATTCTCTAGCTACAACCCCCTATGTTCTCCGGCTACAACCAGAAGGTGGCTTCAACCACCTGTCCTTGCCCCATCCAACCGCCCTGACATATAAGTAGAATGATGGAACCCCTATCACACTATCACTTTGAGATATATTGTTGTAAACCTGCACCAAACAACATGTACCAATAAACTTGAACCATGCATCAACCTGTAACTCATCATGTAATCAACATGTACCATAAACAAGTGCATCAACCATGCACCAACCTATACCAAAACTATGACTCATCAATATGTACCAACATCATCAACTATACACCTCATGTATGTGCCAACTCATCAACTACTTGTCTCAACCATGTACCCAACATGTACCTCAACCATATAACAAAGACATACACCAATATAACCATAAAACATTCTTCACTCTATCCATAAACCAAATACCATAAACCATTACATCAAAACATGTGCCACAACCTCACTGTTATGTAGCCTCAAGCTAAACTAATAAATTCAGCAACACATACAACCACAAGACCAATACCCATATGTCAAATGCCAACAACAAAATACCAACTGTATCCCTCAACAAATCCGATATAGGCAGCAATATTGAACATCCAATACCATCTCAAGAGATAAACCCTAGCTCACAAAACATACCTCAAACAAGATGTTCCATATCTCTCATAAATAGACCCCAACCATGTTGTTTCCGCGATTTTTCTACTACACCTCTTTTGTCACGATTTTTCTGTCGTGATTTTTTTGCAATGATTTTTCTACCGCACTTTTTCTGTCGTGATTTTTCTGCCACGATTTTTCTATAGCAATTTTTCTATTGCACTTTTTCGGCCGCAATGTTTTTGCTGCACTTTTTTTACCGTGATTTTTCTATCACACTTTTCCCACCGCACTTTTTATACCACACTTTTCCTGTCGCACTTTTTGTGCCGCACTTTTTCTGCTGCAATTTTTCTCTATCAATAATACCTTCCAAAATAACCTTTCACAACAATAGATATTCAATGATATTCAAGTGTGATTAAAATGAGAAATCCTTGCCTCTTATTTATACTTTCGTGTAGCATCCCACTTTCCTTATTTTAGGGAGTTCTCCATTAACTTTATTATTTAAACAATTTATTTTGCAAACACTTTGAAATTTTGGGGATTCTAGATGACTCATGAGGGTCCTCCAATCTTCACATGGCCATAACTCTCTAACCGTGAGGAGTTAAGTGGCGTTCCACATACCATCGGAAATGGCATGACAAGCACTATCCATATAGGATATTTTCACTGACAAATTCACTGACCTTCATCTCATTATTCCACAATTAAGAATGGGTTCTTTAACCATACTTCTAGGATAACTCAATCTACAAAGTGTCTTCTCGTGAGGGATTTCACCATAAGGGGACCACTTTGGAGTTCATCCATTTGTACTTCTTAGCAACCATGACAAGACAATAATGAGTCAACTTTACATCAAACAAACTTGGGCCCATTACCCAAACCTTTGTGCTACCATAATTTTCTACTGGACTTTCTTCAAGGGTTGACATCAAGGACAACCAACCTTAATCAACACAAAGCTTAGATATTGAAAATTTCCCTTAGACATATTTTTCTCGTTGTATTAATTTTGTAGATAATTCTGTAAATTATCCATTTTGGAAAAATTGTTTTGATGGATCTAAATCTAATGATGGAGTTGGTGCATGTTGCATTTTAATCAGTCCTGATGGTATAAAAAAAATGTTAACATGCATATTGGACTTCCAGTGTACTAATAACACCGCAAAATATGGAGCATTAATTTAGGGTCTAAAGAAGGAAATCAACTTGAATGTGCAAGACATCTTGGTTTTCAGGGATTCAGAAATCGTTGTTAAATAGGTAAAAAATCAAATTCATTGTATTTCTATTCATTTCAAACATTATCAACAATTGGCTCAAGATCTCAGTAGCAAATTTTTTGCAATTAATATTGTTTCCATATCTAGAATGCAAAATGATAGTGTAGATCTATTGGTGAACATAGCTTCTAGACTTATTCCCCATGAAGATTTTTCTCCAGATAGATTCTCTATTGAGTTAATTTTTCGACCTTATATTACTGATAACATAAGAAATTAACGAGTCTTTAATGAACATGTTGATATAATCAATTTTATCTCTTTATAGGGAACATATGAAAATGATATTATTGACGAAGAATCACATGATCTTGAGTTAAACAAATATTCTCTTGAGGATAAAAACAAATATGAAAATATTGTTCCTAAATCTGTTTTAAAATTAGAAGAATTTTATGATTTAAAAGATAGATTCAAAATACCCACAAATTGTAAAACACACAGTTCTACCATGAGTGTGGAACTTATTAATTTGTGAACAAAACATAATCCTCAAAATGTCAATCTTGGATTAGGTTGTTCTCCTTTTGAAAGAACAACTTTCATAAAACTTCTTAAACAATAGAAGAATGTTTTTGCATGGTCATATGATGACCTGAAAACTTTTGATACATCTGTAATTCAACACACTATTCCTATGCTTTCAGAGGAAAAACTAGTTCAACAAAAGTTGAGGAAAATTCATCCTAATCTTGAAACCAAAATTAAAAATGAACTTAATAAATTGCATAAAGAAAAAATCATTTTTCCAGTGAGACATTCCAAGTGGGTATCAAATCTTATGCCCGTAAGGAAAAATAATATAGACATCTGAATTTGTATTTATTTCAGAAACCTAAACAAAGCTTCTGAAAAATATAATTTCCCATTACCTCCTATGGAGAAAATTATTCAATGAGTCTCAGTTTCTGAAATGATATCATTTTTAGATGGATTTTCCATATATAATCAAGTATTAGTTCATCGTAATGATAGACTCAAAACTACTTTCATAACTAACTTACGATCATCAAAAGATGCATTTTGGTTTAGTCAACGAAGGTGCCACTTTCCAACGATCTATGTATATTTCTTTTTGTGGTTTAATCAATAAATATATTTTTTTTTATCTAGATGACATCACAATTTATTCTATCAATAGTTCAGATCATATTTCTCAGCTTAAACAAGTTTTTGAACAATGTCGAATGTATGAAATTTCTTTAAATCCTAAGAAATAATTTTTTTTCTCTTCAAGAAGGTAAACTTTTGGGATTTATATTTTATAAAGAAGGAATTTCAATTGATCCTTCTAGAGTTAAAAGTATTTTTGAAATTTCTTTCCCTCATAGTAAAAACTCTATGCAATTTTTCCTTGGACAAATTAATTTTGTGAAGTGTTTTATCCTAGATTTCAAAGAAACATTTTTACCTTTACAACGTATGATAAGTAAAGACACATTATTCAAGTGAAATGCAATCGAAAAAGAGGCTTTTGATTATATAAAGAAAGCAATCATTCAAGCACCTTTTCTACTTTCTCCTAATTATCATAAGGAATTCTTTCTTTATACATTTGCTTCTAAAAAAATCTTACACGTCTATGTTATCAGAGACAAATTATCAAAACATAGAATTACCTATTGCTTTCGAAAGTTCAGTGTTGCAAGGAGCAGAATTAAATTACACTGATGTTGAAAAATAGGCTTATGCACTTTTCAAATCCATCAAAAATTTTAGACCTTTCCTTATCAAATCTCATACTAAGGTAATGGTCCCACATCCCTCAGTCATAAGTTTACTCATTCAGAAAGATTTAGGGGATAAGAGAGCAAATTGGGTAACAACATTACAAGAATACGATTTAGAGATAAAACCTGCAAAAATGGTATGAGGTCAAGGTTTATGCAAATTATTAACTAAAAACATCGATATTATATCGGAAAATGTGGATAAGGTAAAGGTCATTGAAGATATACAACATGTATGTGTTACTCCTGATATTCTTGATTCAAAATATTTGGATTTAGTTTATTATCTAAATCATGGAACTACACCTTCTCATTTGGATTTTAAAAAGAAACGTTCTCTAAGAATAAAATCCACGCAATATGAGCTTATTAATAATGTTCTTTTCAGAAAGAATTATGATTCAATGTTACTTAGATGTTTAGAAAAACAAGAAGCTGATAAAGTTTTATTCTACTTGCATGACAGACCTGCGGGTGGTCATTTTGGAGGTGATACAATTGCACACAAAATTTTACATGCATGTTATTATTGGCTGGCCTTATTTAAATATTCTCATGCATATGTTTGAAAATGTAAAATATTTCAAACTTCAGCTGGACGAGAAAATAAATTAGTGTTACCTTTGCAGTCCATCATTTTTGAACACCCATTTGAACAATGGGGACTCGATATCATTGGTGAAATTTCTCCTAATTTCTCCAAGCAGCATAGGTATACTCTTACCACCACTAATTATTTTACAAAAAGGGTGGAGGCCATTCCTTTGAAATCAGTTACAACTGATCAAGTAATACCATTTTTAGATCATTACGTATCTTCTTCTAAGGAGCGCTCTCGAAACCCTATCCCTCTGACAAAACTACTCTGCACATCAGGTTGCATGAACGGATCGAGACACCATGCAATATACCACCTGCTACGATCTGGCATAGACAGATCCTGGGTCTGATCTGTTAAAATGAATCTGGAAGAGGGGGGGCAACCTCCCTCATACAACAACGTTACGACCAATGATAGATATGGAATAAGAGAAAAACAACCACCATTCGAGCTACCAATGCAGTTGCGCAATCAGCTCCTTGCCAGAGAACAAGGAATCAGGAAGGAAATGGATGTGGAAGCCGACACGTCCCATCCAAAAGAACCTTGTGGGTAGGAGCCTGGAAAGTGCATTCCGCAAACGGACAAACCACCAAGATATCTCATAACTTCAACAAGAGTGGGTGAACACACACATTTCATGAGAGAGCATGCCCTCATTGGTAAGTTTCTGGGACTGTGTTCATCTAAATGTGACCTAAACCGTTGGATAAAACACTGGTGGAACCCTAAAAGGGAATGAGGTTCAACTCATCTCTAAGGGTTTTTTCACAATCATCTTGTACAACCTAGAAGACAGGGACTGAATCTTTGAGAATGAGTCATACTTCTACAACCCGACAGGGTTATTCTTGTGCTTCTAGATGGAGAGATTCATCCCAGACAAGGAGGAATTCACAATGGCTGGGAATAGGGAACACAGTGGGTCACTACGTCAAAACATCGGAAGCAACAAAGCAAAGGAAATACACTTCGTACGCCTGAATCTATGTATACATGAATATATCTAAGGCTCTACCGGGATTGGTAACTCTGGAATATCAGGACAAGGACTAGCAACAAACTCTGGACTACGAACATATCCCTTTCCGCTGTAGGAAATTCCATGAACACGACCACCTCTTCAGAGACTATCCTCTGAATATCCAAACTTCCAAGGCCATTGATATCAAACATAAAGATGGCTTCACCACTGTCACAGGTAGGAAAAAACCCTCCAAGAAAGCAGAATCCAGACCCCAAACCCAATATCTCAACAAAAATCTCCTATGAGATTCTGAATCAGCTACCGGAAGATGAAGAAATCCAAGATCTGCACAAACCGCAGCAACAGAGAAAAGGAAAGAACCAATCCCCTTCCACCTCCATCCCAAATCATGAAATCAACTCAGAAGAGAGGGGAGGCATAGATGGAGACACCTTGATGTAGCTGGATGATCGAGACCTCGTAGGTATTGACCTAGAAAGACTTGAGTAAGCCCTCAATCAAAAGGATCTACATGCCCTCCCTGAAGAGAAACTATGAAAGGTACATAAGGTCTTTCTTGAATCCATCGCATGATTCACAACATGCCTAGGTATAGTCACAGATCCAAGCTCTGATTCAAAGAGGATACTATGAAAGAACAAAAGAAGGGGATGGAAATCATCACATCAACTCATCAAGGAGGCAGGCAATCCCATGCTCAATTCAAGGTAGATCCAAAAGATTTCAGAGGGATACCTCCACCCAACACCACCCCCATTATGATGAATATCATCACCTAGAACATTAAAGGACTTAATGTTCGATCTAAACAAAGGATCCTCTGAGACTGCATCAAAGCAGAAAATACAGATATCCTAATGTTACAAGAGACAAAATGTGTTGGGCAGAGGCTGAAACCATCTTCCAACGCATTTGGAGGGGCTATGATTTCGTACTTACAGATTACATAGGGGCTTCAGGGGGTCTGGCCATACTATGGAACCCTTTCCACATCACTCTAAGAAGACCTTTTTCCACTATAGGCACAGTAACTTCCCACTTCGAGGTCACAAGTTCAACTCATGAGGGGGCTATTACAAACATATATGGACCCCAAAGCCAGCAGGAAAAAGACAAACTCTTGGAGTGGCTAACCCACATCAAAACATTGTTGAACACACCCAATTGGATCCTAGGCAGCGACTTCAATATGATCCCGTCACTAGAAGAAAAAACAAGAGGGAACAAAAGACTTCAGCAGGACAGTGGTAAGTTCAAAACCCTCAATGATCAATTAAGGCTAGTAGACATTGAAAATAGAAATGGCACCTTCACCTGGTCCAACCATAGGTTAGGGAACCAACACGTTTCTTTCTATCTGGACCGCTTCCTTGTGGATGAAGAATTAATCGAAGTAGAACCAAATATGGAAAGTCTTATTCTCCCAAAAATGGGGTCGGACCATTGGCCAGTATCCTTCTTCCTAGAAACCGGGGCAATACCCAAATACAAACCCTTTCAATTCGAGAAATTTTGTCTTTCATACCCTGACTTTCATCATCTTGCAAAATCCCGGTGGGCTCAGGAAGAAATAGATCATGGTACATGCACGTACAAATTCCAGCAGCGCCTCAAAAAATTCAAGAAATCACTAAAGCACTGGAAAAAACATACCTTTGGAAATATATTCCAAAGCATGCAGGACATAGAGAACAAACTAGCAGATATACAAAAAACTTTCATTTCAGGAACCTGAATTGTTGATCTAATGAAAGAGGAGGAGAAGCTTCAAGCGCAACTAGAGGAAAGGAGAAAGCAAGAGGAAATTCTATGGAGGAAAAAATCCAGGGTACAATGGCTCAAAGAGGGGGAAAAGAACACAAATTTCTTCCACATAGCTATGGTGCATCGTCGGTACATAAGGAAAATTACTCATCTGGAGGATGCCCAAGGAAACCCAATAAGGGAACACGTCCAAATAGAAGCAAAGCTCAAAAACTACTACAGAGACCTCCTAACGGAAACCGGGGAGGATAGAACTGTAGCAATCAGGTGCGTAACTAGTCACATACCCTCTCTGGTGACTCCTGAACAGAATGCAGCACTGATGAGACCTATCACTCAAGAAGAAGTGGACCAGGCAGTAAAAAAAATGCCCTCAAGAAAGGCCCCAGGCCCGGATGGATTCACCACTGACTTCTTCCACCATTGTTGGGACTTAATTAGGGAAGAGGTTTGGCAGGTAGTGGAGGAAGCTAGAACTTCAGGCTAAGTCCTCTCTACCCTCAATGCTACCTTTCTCACCCTTATTCCGAAAGAGGAGCGGGTCACTAACCCCAAACAATTAAGACCAATTGTTCTCTACAATGTTATCTATAAAATCATTACAAAGGCGATTGCAAAACACCTTAAGCCAATTCTACCCTTTGTCATTTCCAAGGAACAATCAGTTTACGTAGAAGGAAGAAAAATTATGGACAGCGTCATACTGGCTCACAAGGTCATCCACTCTCTCAAGATGAAAAAAACACCAGGTATTCTCATCAAACTAGATCTTTCAAAATATTTTGACAGAGTCAGTTGGTAGTACCTTCGCTCCATTCTAGATTCCTTTGGCTTCGATCAGCAATGGGTAAATTGGATCTTAAACCTTACCTCCAGTCAATGGGGTTCCATCCCAACCGTTCTCCCCATCCAGAGGCATCAGACAAGATGACCCCCTTTCGCCTTTTTTGTTTGTGCTCATGGTGGAAGGCCTGGGACATTATATCAAGTCAGTGGTCCTGGAAGGATCCCTCAAAGTCTTTCCCTTGCATAATATCCAACCGGCACCCTCACATAGTCATTTTGTTGATGAAACCCTCCTCATGAACACCCCAACCACAAGAGAGTAAAACAAACTCAATTCCATCCTCTCTGATTTTACAGAGGCCTCAGGCATGACTCTCAACCTAGACAAATCCAAACTCTACTTCTTCAACACTCCAACAGCGGTCCAAACTCATATCTCCAAACTCCTGGGAATACCCAAGAGCTCCCTTCCATCCAACTATCTAGGCATTCCCCTAACCAGCGTGGCAGCAAGATTTGTTTTCTGGGAAAACCTACTTCTTTCCATCTCCAATAGGCTGAGCAACTGGACTTTCAGACCCCTCAACATTGCAGCCAGATTGGTCCTACTCAAATCTGTCCTACAAACCCTGCCTACCTACCTTTTGATAACCTTGGCATCCCCCAAGCAGGTCATCAAAGCAATAAGGAACCTTCAACGCAACTTCCTTTGGCATGGGCACCAACCAAACAAGAAATGGGTGCTAGTAGGATGGGACAAGATCTCCACACCCAAAAGTATGGGAGGGTTGGGACTTCGTGATCTAGGGAAACTCAACCAAGTTAAGGGAGCCAAAATGTGGTAGAGATGGTTAAAGAAACCAAATCCTGTGTGGGTGCAAATATGGAAGTAGAAGTATGCTCCTCTCACACAAGAAAACCAACTCATCAGACACAATGACCAAATACAGGGATCCAATATTTGAAACACAGCCTGGAAAAACAGAAACCCGGTGCAAAAATGCCTTTTGGGAGATCTGAAATGGAGAAAGTGCTTTTTTCTGGTAGGACTCGTGGCAACAACTCAAACCTTTAAGTGACATGGAAGAACTTAACCCCCTCATACAAGCTATAAACAAGGACATATTTCTAAAGTTGAAGGATCTTTGGAAACCTATTGATCAGAGACTACAATGGCGTCATTGGAAAACCTCTATTCATGAGTTAATGGTCCCGGAAGACTTAGACCTACAGGCCTAAAAACATTATGCAAGTCACCAAAAAATCCCCAACCGAGAAGGCCCGGACATTCTTATATGGGGGAACTCCACCACTGTAAATTTCTCAGTCAAAGAGGCCTACTACATACAGGGAAATTACCAGAATCATGATAGAGGGGACATATGGAACAAGGTCTGGAGTCCGGTACTCTGGCCCAAGGTGTCCACCTTTCTTTGGATTATTGTGCACAATCGTGTCCTAACCTGGGAAAACCTTAGAAAAAGAGGATTCATCAGACCCTCAATATGCGCCTTATGTCAACAACAAGAGGAAACCAAGGAGAATTTATTCAACAGGTGTCCCTTTATTCAGTGGATTTGGGATCAAGGAGCTCAAGCAATGCGTTGATCCAATCGAGATAGGAGCAACATCAACGATACTCTTGAAAACTGGGACTCACTCACCTACAACAATCCTCTGCTGGCATACATTTGGAAACTCCTCCCAGGATTCATTCTCTGCCAAATTTGGAAAGAAAGAAACAAAAGAATATTTCACTCCAAATCCTCCAAACCAGCCCTAACTTGGGAGAAAATTGCCACGCTCATCAAGGAAACTATTAGAAGCAAACCCTGGAAACCAGAGGACCTAAAATGCAACCGAGAGGAGCAATTCATACTCCACAGTTGGCAGCCTAACATGACTAATCAAATTGCGGTAAATGCACCTAAGCATCAACATAGCATCCAAACCACCTGGTCCCCTCCTCCAACAGATTTAATAAATATCAACTTCAATGGGGCCTCCAAAGGGAACCTATGACCAGTGGGATATGGTGCCACTCTTAGAAAATCCAATGGAGAGATCCTCTATCTGGTAGCAGGATACTTGGGGGAAACCACAAACAATGTGGTAGAGTTCACGGGCCTCTTGCAAGGTCTCCAAGCAGCAATTGATAAAAAAATCCACAAGCTCATCCTGGAGGGGGACTCACAAATTGTCATCTAGCTAATCACCAAAATCATCCATGGGGAAAGCCTGATGAAAATATCACCCAGCTGGCGACTCTCAGGGATGCTAGGGGATTTTGGAGCCCTCCTTAGAACTAACCTCAGCATTATCCCCTCTCATGTAAAAAGAGACGCAAACAGGGTAGCGAACTGCCTACAAAATGAAGGGATAGAAAAGGAGACGAAATGCATCTACTAAGAGGCACACATCTATAGAAACTCAGATATCTCATACTGATGCCATGCTCTTTCCAACAAGGATTTCCAATCCCCGGATGGAGTGACACGCAGAATAGGCTGGACATGCAGTGATGAGCTAGGAAGGGTCATAAATACTAGCCACCGACTCCCATCTCCTCATCATTAAGATGGGAGTGAGCCCGAGCAGCCAAAAGCAGACGACGAGGCCTCTCACGCAAGTGAAGAGGATGGAGGGCCATATCACTAAGAGAATAGCCTTAATGACCAAGTCTATCACAGTCACCTTCATTCTTATCATCCACTCCGATAGATACGTAATGAATTTTGGGGTTGATCGGTTGAAGTCTGAACCTTCTTAGGGATGGTGTAGAGATACTTACCCATTTTTCATTTTGGTTATAGTCCTACTTATCTACATGCCTAGGGCACAAGGCTAGCCTCGCAGAGGCACTGCATGGTATGCATTTGACTCCCGTAGAAAGCGGCAGCAGAAGTTTGAAATTGTGCTAGCCATGGCGCGCACACAGAGAGCCCAAAAAACCAGGAAGCCTCAGACGCCTCCCATGGAATATGTGGAGGAGGTTTCTCCGAAAGAACCCATCCAGATTCCTCTAGAACATCTACTCTTCATTATTCCAGATAATTGGTGTTGGTGCGTAAATATATTCACTGTATATCTCACACTCATTTAAATGTCAATCCGGGATTCGTAATCAAAAGAGTCATTACACCATATGTGTTGAGAACAAGTAACTTATTTAAGTCTGTTGCATATAGGAAATAATTAATAACATAAAAAATGAGATCTCTAAATTCTTCAAAATATCCTCTAAACCTAAAACTGATAATAAAACTTTAGACAAACAGTGAATCAAAGAAATGTTGTCTCGGAGAAACAAGTCTGTTCATGTTAGGCACTTGTATTGAAAAGTTGAACTTTTAAGAAGCTTGTTTTCTGTAACAATTAAAGCAATCAATTTCAACCACTCTGTAAACAAAAGCCGACTTCAATCTCATGTAACTCAATCAAACCAACACAGGGGAGATTCATTATGACTGAACGACTTTATTACAGCACATGTAGACAAAAAATAAATTCTCCTGGTCCTCTGTGATACTACAATCATGAAATTAAAATATCAGTCCACACTTCCCAATTGTGAGCTAGCTACCTGCAATAATGAACAATCAAATGTATATTCGATATAACTCTTGTTGTTATACACCAATAAAAAATGATGAACTCAATGTTTAATCCTCAGAATGAAACAAAGATAAATCACACACACACACACTATTGTGAACTACAAATGTAAACACACAGAACATATACAATGAGGTTTACCTTAGTTGGGGTGGTGGGCCCTTGCCGAACCAACAAGGAACCTCTTAAGGAGTTAACAGACTAAAACTTTCACTCAAATCCAAGAATTCGCATAAAAGATCTTCTGTTTTAATTCAACTGGTAAATTGGATCAACAATCCTTTACTTCATACTTCATGACAACAAGTAATGTATGATTCTTAACATAGATTTCTCTTACATTCCTTTCTACACAACATTCCTTATATAAGGTAAGTCGATACTACCAATATCTATGGATAAACATTAAACAGTTTGGGAAATTCCATAATTAAAATTTACATCGAATATTAAGGAGTTGACTCCATCCTCATGACATGAAGTGCATGAGCGATGGAGTCTCTTGCAACTGTAGAACTAACTCGAATGCTTCTATCCAACCATCTTCTCAAAATCTCCACCATTATCCAGGTCCAACTAGCGCATCTAGAAACAGAGGTTTTAGTACTGGATTGCACACAGTCACAAGTTTGGTACCGGAACAGAACAGAGCAAGGAGTATCGGAATAGCGCACATCTTAGTACCAGATCAAAACTACCTTAGGTTTCGAAATGGATTCGGTACCAGATTACATGGTGTCTGATAGTGTTGGATAGACTACTTATAAATCAAATTATTAGAACTATACAAAATAAAACACTTTTAATCGAATTAATTAAAGAAAGTTAAACAAACATGCTTTAAATCACCAATTACCTCTTGTAAACATGACATAGCTATTAGGCATGTATTTTGGGAGGGAATAGTCCAGTATAGGTTTATATTAGAGGCAAAAATACTTGGATAGAGGGTAAGATAGGGTATTATTTTATGGAAAAATGGAGACTCAACATTTCCCCCATGCTGAAGATGTTGCATGTCCTCATGCAATGTTATCAAAAACTGATACCCAAAAACTTTCTGCACAATTGGACCCTCCTCTGTCACTCCTCAGATTACAAAATGTTAACACCGGAAGCTTCATTCTTCAATTCCTTCTTGATCACCCTAGTGTAATGGATTAATCGCAAGACTTTGTTAAATTTGGCAGAGACCTCTGCATGTTGTTCCTTCAATTCTGCATTCTCTGCCTTGATATGCCTGTCCAATATTTTGTATTCTTCAATTTCTTGTTTCATTTTCTCAATTTCTATTAATAATGTTGGTTCATTCAGGGGTTGGTCTGGACTTGTTGTGAGTACTTCCTTGGCCACCATCTCTCGAGCCTCTTTTTCTTTCCTTAGACTCCTCAGAACCTTTATCATCATCTTTTTCCTGCTCAAAGATTTTCCTAGACTCGGTGTAAATACTTCATGAGTGACCATCGTTCGAGCTTCTTCCCCCTTCCTCAAATCCATCAAAGTCTTTGTTACCAACCCTTCCATCTCACTTATTGTTATCAGTCCTTCTATTTTTCTTATGGTAGCTCCCCAGGCACTCTCTTTGTCTGGAGAACTTGGAATATCCATAGGTTCTCTTTGAGGATAAGGTATATTTGGAATTGTCTCTTGTTTATCCATACTTTTGGTGGTCCTACATATGGGTGGTGAGGCTTTCTTAGACTTTCTGACAGGGGTAGTATTTTCTTCAAACAGCTTCCTTTTCTTTGATTTACTAATAGGGACAGGCTTGGACACTTGTACTTCCTGTGTTGACTAGACCTTTATCTTACAGGCTTGAACTGTAACTTCTGGGGTTTGCTTATGCTGGCAAACTCGTATTCCTAACCGAGAAGATTGAGGTGTGGGTTCTGAAACTTGTACCTCTTTTCCTTATGGTTTCTTTCTATTTTTACTTGTCACATTTTCAGTCCCCTTCAAGCCACCAACTGAACTCTGGGAGGGCAGAGTAACTTCAGAAATACTTTTCAATTCTTTAGGGGATTTTGGAGGGGGTTTTACAGTTGACTCTAGTAAAATCCTTTGTTGATCTGTCTCCTTCTTTTGTTTCTTATTATGTGACTGTTGGTTTTTAGGGCATGGGACTGAGCTAGACACTTCAGCTGGTG
>SNQJ01S0050448.1:0-15373 GCA_010110895.2 Picea sitchensis | reverse complement strand
GATTGATAAAGGTATTTGGACATGAAGGACAATGCACATGCATATACAAAACCCATGAATGGATAGTATACATCATGTTGTTTCTGGTGGTATGTGGCATGTCACATGGATCTTCATGGTTGAGTAGAAATGAATTTTTGAAGATGACAAAGTGAATTGAAGAATGAAGTACATGTAGGCCCTGAAGATAATTAAAGAAAAGAATTACAAAATAAGAAAGTGTCAGGTCGAACCTAATGTTAAAAGGAAGTGAAATAAATGGTATAAATAAACATCATTATACATTCATTTGACACAAGTCGAATTTCAGAGGAAATCATAAGTAAAGAAGGCCGGATTTCAAGGGAGGATGAAGTCTTTTGGTGATGTGTTCTAAGGTATGTTATTTTCAAGTCATATTACCATTTTTGCTATAATTTTTTTTCTAGAATGATTTAGATGGTGAAATCGCTATGGTATTGAGAAGACATATCAAGGTACCTCTGGTAAAAATTTCAGCTCTTGAGTTGCTATAATTATGGAGATACACTCTGTGGAAGATAGGGTTTGTGACCAGTCTTGAAGCTAGTCAATAAACAGGTGTTCCGAGTAAAACAATCATAAATTCTTCATACAAAATCCAAATGAAGTGGTACCACTTCCATTGGAAATAGTACAGACTTTAGTTTCTTCTGTGCAAGTTTCAGAATCGTATGTTAAATATTGAGCGCAAGGCATGCTGTACAAGTTGGGTCTTATGAATAAACCATAATTGAATAAAGTCAACCATTCTTTCTATAACTTCCTTTTGGGGAGTATTCAAGGAGTGAAACTTGGAGTTTTAGAGAATAAATTGAGTAATATTATCTACAGGATCAGATTACTCCAATAATTGAAGAATTGCAAAAATTGAAGAAGTCTCAGGAAACATTATCAGGTTCTATGTGATGATTGGTTGATGGTGATGATTTAATGTAAAGTTTTATTATCTCTCATATATTCTTGGGTGGAAGGAAGGGGAAAGGATGGAGAGTTAAAATATCTCTTGATATTGGAGGATTGTATCTTCTTCTTGGAGGTTTATCCCTCCCTTTACATTTGGAAGCTATAACTACCTTTGGAAGTCATTACTTCCCTTGAACAAAAACTATTTATTATTTCTCATATATTGTGCATGGTGTACTGTGGTGTATTTGTGTAACTCTTATACTATTGTTCATTTCTCATTGGATATAATTGAATGGTTTAAGTATAATTTGAAAAATGTTTTAAATTGTACTTGATACTGATTCACCCCCCTCTCAGTATCATCAGTTTCTTGGGAAATATTCCTTATCGTGGGTACTGAAAAACCTAATAGGGGGTAATAATGATCCTCACGTACTTAAACTTGGAAAAATGTATAACTTTATGAGATAATGTGAGGTTTGAAGATGATACTTAATGTGATCTATCTAGTGGCTTTTGCATTGACATGACTCAATTTATATGTTGTATTTGACTTATGTACATGCCTCCAGTTTTGATGGTGCATTGTGTTGACTCGAAATCTCGTCACCTATTATAAAAAATCCAACAAATGATTGCAAGGCCTATCTATATATTTATGATAGAATATTTATAGGTAGGGTCCCTTATTAAAAAAACACATAAATGGTCATTTTCAAACATTTCCCTCAACATACATATATATTTTCATCGTTGGTATTATGATGTAGATAAAAAAACAATCATGCTATATGTGATTCTTGGCATGATTAGATGATGATGTGGATTGATGCATTTCAATTCGATGCATGATGGTGATAATGAATTCTATTCATTCTTCAACTTTTATTGACATATCACTTTATAAATGTGTTGTCTTATTCATATGATTGCATATGCAAAAGAAGTTGGAATCATTCTATGCGCTTTTAAAGACGTGGACTATACATTTGATATAAATGCAAATAAGGACAAGGTATGAGGAGCCATGCATGGTTTTATAATACATATACATATGAAAATTTTTCATAACATATGCACATATATTGTTATAAAATCTTGGTATGAACAAAGGCTATGCTATGGATACACTTTACATGGTTTTATATTTAAAGGTGATAAATAAAGGTTAAGTTAATTTTAAACATTAAATCTATGAATGACCATTGGAAACTTTGGTTTTGATATGCAATATGGAGGTGGTGCATATGCTTTGAATAAAATAAGACTTAGGTTATTACATAGTATGTAATATATGGTATATGTTACATATGGGAATGTGCAAGCAGATTAAACCCTGGCGTATTCGCATGAGTACCCATTGATTATTTATTATTGTGAAGTTACAAGTTATGATGACAATAAGTAAAGGGCATATTAATTGTGTGGTTACAAGATGATATGGAATTTTGATGTCAATCTGTGATTGGTTTGTATGAAATATGTTGTTGTTGACCAAAATTTGGTCATCTATGTTTTTCCTCTCTTGGATTAATAAAAAAAAAATGATATTATAAGATGAAAATTTTTGAACTATTATAATTTCCTTCTGTAGTCCTTGATCTCATCTTCGCTACACATTTTTTGGATCAGAAATCTGAGTTCGTATGCTCAAGATATCCAGGTTTAAAGTTTAAGTGGAAAACAATGCCTATTCCATGTGGAATAAAGCTAATTTCTTGAAGACGTATCCAAATTTTCAAATCCAAGACCCTGGTTTTCTTCAATTTTTGGGTCCAAGACCCTTAAAAATATTCATGTGTCGGGTTCAACACTTTTAAAAATATTATATTGTATCATTTGTGGGAACCCAGTATACTCACTTACCCCTCAAAAGATTCCCCCACTAATCTCCCTCACCTTCCTCACTCTCATTTCTTCCCTTTATCTCATACTTAGATTAAAAAAAAAAAAAAAAAATCTTGAACTTGCGGGGGTGGACTCACCTCACTCCCTTATTTTCCTCACTCCACAACCCTTCCCCACTCCCCACATTTCCCACCCCCTCACTTCTACTCCCTACAAAATTCCCCTCCTAAAATACCCCACCTTTCTCCCTCACAAAAATCACATACTTACACTTCATGGCAGGTTGGCAGACCCGCCATACTCTCATACCCCCTCACCTTCCCAACCCTCCAACCTGATACTCTGACACCTACAAACACGCCCCCCTCAACTCACCCTATGCCATCCCCCAAATCCTCTGCCATATATACTTCTCCCCCTCCGTAACTACCCTTTCCCCCTCTCGTTCACCCTACTTCTCCCCCTCCGTAACTACCCTTTCCCCCTCTCTCGTTCACCCTCCCACACTTAATACATTTCACATCTAAACATTATTTACCATTATTTTAATATTTCATCTTTAACTTTATGTACTATTTTAATCAAGCACCTTTAATCTTATGCCATATTCCAACCATTCCCCGAATGACATGGAAACATGTTTAATCCTATTCAGGAATGCGATGTGGCATCCAATAAGATCCTTACACATGGAAACTAATTAGTGGAGAGCACGCAATTAATCCAAGGGCCCAGATTTGCCCATGAATTTTGATCGACGGTGGTTGAGTGTTAATCTTCCGGAGGCCATAACTTGAGCTCCGGGTGTCAGAATCACGCACATTGTATATCGTTGGAAATTTATTTCGACGTAGAATATGATGGTATAGGTTTCAAAGGATGAAGGTTGCTATATTTTCCCCATAAATTAAAATATCAGGCAATTTCATTTTAATGGGCATGCGTAACAATTCAACTTCACGAGCTCATATCTTGAGATCCAGGCAACAGATTTGGGAAAATGTTATATCATTGGAAATATAAGACAATGAAAATCACATCTGAAATGATTTCTATTCCTAAAATTTTTATTATCATTCCTATAAAATTAAAACACAACCATCTGCTTTTAAAGGGAAATTAATTAAATTTTAAAAATAAAAGTTTAATGAAATTTGTTATTAAAATTGAGAAGGACCCATTTTCAATATACTTATATTAATTATGTGATTTATTAATGGGGAATTAATGAGCAATTAATTAAAGATAATGTTTCAAGAATAAACTTGTATGGGAATTTCAATAGAGGAAGAAAACCATAACTACTCAAGTAGTTAGAAAATCTCTTCTTAAAAAGAGAAGAAAAGCTTCATCAAAAGGTTGAATAATCATAATTGTCAGAGGGGCAGGGAAGAAGATCAGAGAAAGAAGAAGAGACAACCATGAATGTACAACCAAGCTTCTGATCAAAGGAAATAAATCTCCATCTTCTCCACTCTTTTTCTTCTTCTACATCATTTCTCATAGCTTTATGTTTGAATCTCTGAGTTGGGCACAAGGTTGAGTTCTTGAGTGTTCTTCTTGTATTCTTCTACAAATGTTTCTTGTATGATCATGGAGTATTTACAGCCATATACATGAATATAAAATATTTTGTAATGAAGAACATTTTTCATGAATAAACTCCACGAATAATTTCTCCGGGGTTGATCTTGACTGTATCTTGTAACTTTGATTTTTAAGTATGAGACATTTGAGGTTGACCTATCAAATTCTCTTTTGATCTTGATAGCAGTACTCTTTTAAAATTATTTGAGATGATCAAATTGTTCTCTCCTATTTTTCATGAAGAAGACATGAATGTATTTATATATGATCAAGCATATTGTGTGTGATGTTGATCACAATTTAATTATGATGTTGAATCCCTCCAATATTTTCTTATTGTAAAAAGAATTTTGTTGAACATAAAGATCATATTGGGTTATTGAAGAACCATTTTCATTTAAATCCAAGCAATAAATATTTTGGGTTTAATGTCTAGCACTCTCCCTACTCCAAGATATTCAAAGATATATCTTTTATCCAAAGAGGAGAACCACCTCTCTAAAAACTAAGGGGGACTAATGTCCTCATGAGGTTGTTGTTTCGGTCCTGATAGATTCAAGCGCCAACATTTTTAGCCACCATACTGGGGAAACGATTTATTTTCAAGATATTTGAAGAACTAGAGATATCCATGGATCAGAGTTTCGAAAATAAGATTCAAGAAAATTGTTGCTTATTTTAATCATATCTCATATTTTCTATAATTTCAAAAAGAACCAATAAGCACAAACGATTCAGAAGAATGAACTCCTTGACAACTCCATTGGAGAAACTCAAAATGAATGATTTCATTCATGTCATAATTATCCTTTATATTTTTCATCAGGTCCATCAATGGTTTCAAGAGATGCATCAAAAGGAACAACTTCCCAAAGAAGAAGGCGACTACATAGAGGTCCTCTAAATCTACCAGAAGAAAATTTTCAGCTGCCCAATATTTATATGGAAAAAAATTCTACATTCTTTGGGAATGCTTTGGAGGATGAAGAGCAACATTTGTTTAGATTCCAATGTGCATGTGAAATTGTAAATCTCACTAAAGATAATGTTACATGTAGATTATTCTTTCAAACTCTACGTGGGAATTCTCTTTAATGGTATTGTTCATTGTCGCCTAAAACCATTACCAGTTGGGATGTACTAGAAACTTTTTTTATTGAAGATTGAATTCCATATGTTACTTCCCACCCACCCTCTCCCACATGGAAACAAAAAGATGAAATGAATGATTCAAAAGAAGAATATCATGAAACACTAGAAGTTTTTGAATTAAATCTTGTTGTTGAGAATGAAGGAAATAATTCCAAAGACCAAGAAAAGGATATCATCTCATATACTCCATAAGAGGAATAAATTAAAAAGTCTCCACCAAATATGCAAGAATAATTCAGCCAAAATAAATAAGAATTGGTGGAAGAAAACAATTTTGAGAACGAAGAAGATAGCCATTGCATAGAAGAAGAACATTGCCAAGACATCGCCAATGAAACAATAATTTTGAATGTGGAGAAAGAAGAAAAAGAGAATGTTTTCAAGAAATAAATTCCTCATTTGATTGAATATAGCAACACTCTTGGGCATCCAAGAGTAGATTGCATTGAATATTGTTTCGAAAGCATTTCCATCCCACCAACGCAAAGACGTCTTTTGCACGCATTGCTCGATCCCATTGTGGTACATTTTGGGCATGCTCCTAATTTTCATGTTCTTGATTTATTGGTAGCAACCCCAATGTTTTTCTCACTACAGAAGCCCATTCCACAAGTCAATTGGATGCTCGAATGGCTCCATTGGAAATCTACCTACACTTAAGGTTTCCCTTATCTTTCAAGTAAGTTATGGTAGGTAGATCATGTATGCACATAGTTTATTTCTCCAGTCAAATTTTTTTGCAATAAAGCAATTTCTAAGTGGATGTTGAAATTTGAAAATAACTCCATAAAAGAAGAATAATTGCAAGAATCTATTTTGAATATGACTCCATATCCCAATGGAGAAGGTAACTCGTCTTGAGATTCTAGTGTTCTCAGCAACCCACAGGGGGTCACTGTCCCATAGTTGGAGCCAGTTGTTGACCAAAATTTGGTCATCTATATTTTCCCTCTCTTTCATCGGTCAATGATCTAGAGGCGACACACCAATCATATCAGTCAACTAGTCATGGATCAAGGACAAACCCTCTAATCCCAGGAATATTTGGAACAATAATTGGTTTCTTATTACCAGAACTTGCTAGTTGAATCCCCTAGGGACATATCTTTAGACATTGACAAGATCACCTAGAACATTCCACATCTTATTACCTAGGAGAAAAATGACGCCTTGACCAGACCCATCACGATTGAAGAAGTTGACCTGGCTCTGTAGGACACCCCAAAAGGAAAATCCCCAGGCCCCGATGGATTTACGACGTACTTCTTCCACTTTTGTTGGCCCATGGTTCAGGAGGAAGTTTGGGATATCATTGAGGACTCAAGGAAATCAGGTCAAGTGCTCCCTGTTCTCAATGCAACTTTCCTGGCCCTCATTAGGGATGATTTTAGGGGAAAAATTTCGCTCATGGGATAATTTTCCATGTTTTTTTCCCAAACAAGATTCGCTATTCTAAAAATTATTCGCGCAAATTCTAAAGGACAAAATTATTTTAACTTAAAAATCGCCAAAATTTTATATAAACTATATAAAATCCTTAGAAATTTGAACATTTTTACAAAAATATCGCAAAACATTTATAGTTGGTATATGAAGGATTAGTAAGATTCACCAAGGTTTCTACATTTTAAAATAAATTTCCATCGTTAAAATCATCCATGGGACTCCTCATACCCAAAGAAGAACAGGTCAATCATCCTAATCATTTCAGACCCATCGCTCTATGTAATGTGATATAGAAACTGCTAACTAAAGTCTTCGCTAGGCACCTCAAACCCATCCTTCCATTCATCATCTCTCCCAAGCAGTCAGGGTATGTTGAAGGCAGGAAAATTATTGACAACATTCTCCTCACCCATGAAGTCATACAATCTCTTCATACCAGAGGCAATCCAGGTATGTTACTAAATCTTGATCTCTCCAAAGATTTTGATCAAATAAGTTGGACATACATGAAAGCTATTCTTATTTCTTTTGGCTTTTCACAAGATTGGGTTAACTGGATTCTCAATCTCACCTCTTCCACCTTCTTCTCTATCTTGGTCAGTGGCATCCCCTCCCGCCCCTTCTCACCCACTTGTGGAATACAAGAAGGGGACTAGAAGGCCTAAGCCACTCCATCAATGCCTCCATTGCAGACAAATATCTAGTGGGACTACCTCTTCATGGCATAGACCCCCCATATCCCATAGCCAGTTTTTCGATGACACCTTAATGATGGGCTCCCCCAAAGTTCGAGAGGCCCAACGAATCCTCAGTATTATCAATACCTTTTGTGCATTCTCTGTAATGGACATTAATCAGGAAAAAATATCAACTCTTCTTTTTTAACACCCCGATCCAAGTTCAACGCCATATCACCAACATCCTGGGCTTCACTCATAGCTCCCTTCCATCCAAATACCTAGGTATCCCACTCATCAATAAATCCCTATGGAAGAGCTCCTGGGAGGGGCTCCTTTCCTCATTGAGGACAATGATCTCCTCATGGACCTTTTGCTTGCTCAACTTGCCCAGTCGCCTCATCCTCCTCAAGTCGATTATTCAAGCCCTTCTCATATACTCCTTCTAAGCTCTAGTAGCTCCCAACTTCATTCTAACTTCCATCAAATCACTTCAAAGAAAATTTATCTGGGCAAGAGAAAAAAATGAGAAAAAGATAGCCTTGATCACCTGGGAAAAGATATGTAGGCCGAAATCTATGGGTAGGCTTGGCTTGCATGACCTTACCATTCTCAACAAAGTTATAAGTGCTAATATTTGGTGGAGATGGATAAAGTGACCTAAATACCTTTGGGCCAAACTTTGGAGGAAAAAGTATTCTCCATGCATTGAGGAAAAACAGTTGATTCGATGGGATGATAACACACATGGATCCTTGATTTGGAACATAGAAAATCAAATCCACTCCTTGATATACGACCATGCCTCCTGGGAAATCATAAATGGGAGAACAACATCCTTTTGGAAAGACTCTTGGCAATAATGGCCTGCACTGGACTGGCACCCCATAACCGAAGCCCTTCTCGACCCTACCATGAAAGCGAGCTTACTCATGGTCACAGATTACTAGGAAAATGATCCCCCAGGGGCCACATGGCACCATTGGTAGTCCACCCATACAAAAATTCATTTTTCAGTGCACATGGATCTCCAGGCCCGACACGAGACTGTCTCTTCCCAAAAAATCCAGATTCATCTAGGCGAGGATATTTTGAGATGGGGGCACTCCTTGTAGGGCACCTTCACCATTAAAGAATCCTACAACCTCAAGAATAACCATATTCTTCCACCCAAAGAGAAAATATGGACGAAAATTTGGGGCATCAAGAAATGGCCCAAAATCAACACCTTCCTATGGCTTGTTGCCCATAAAGGCATCCTCACCTAAAAAAATCTAGCAAAAAGAGGATTTGTTGGGCCTTCTATCTTCCCTCTTTGTGGAAAGGACTCTGAGACACAAAATCACCCGCTCAATCTCTGCACCTACAATACTAAAATTTGGGATCACGGTGCCTTACTCATGTGCACCACCGATCGCAAACAAGAAGGCCTCAAGGAAACTATTGAAGGATGGCACAACTCTGTTTTTCACTCTGCAATTATCAATTTCATTTGGCAGATTCTTGCAGGATTCATCATCTAGATGATCTGGAAATAACACAACAGAAGAATCTTCCAATCGACCCAAATGGACTGGAAAATCATATGGAACTTCATCTAGGACAACATCAAAGAAATAATCATCCTACAAGCTTGGATAGATGAGGATATAAATTTCTCTCCTTAGGAAAACAAACTTCTGGAGAACTAGGTCACTAACATTCAACCTCAAACTCATGGGAAAACTCAGGAAAGGAAATTTTGAGACAGTCCTTCACATTGGTCCCCCCCTTCTCCAAGTAATATCAAGCTAAACTTTGACGAAGCCTTTAAAGGAAATCTAGGACATGCAGGCTTCGGGGTCATTCTTCGGAACATGCATGGGAACATAATGCTAATCGCGACTGGTAACATTGGTCATAACATAAACAATGAAGCTGAGCTCTAGGGACTCATGGGAAGGATACATATTTCCCAAGATTTCGGATACCATAAGGTGATAGTAGAAGGAGATTCTCAAATCATTCTCAACCTTCTGGCAAGAATACTCAATGGAGTGGATGCAGATTGAGTTTCCACCTGCTGGCAACTCACCTCCAGATTAACCACCATAACAACTACCATCAAACCACATATGGTCATGATCCCTTCGCATGTAAGGAGGCAACCCAACCAAATAGATGACCATCTCACTAACATGGGAGTATCTCTCGAAGGACCAGACATCATCTGCACTTCCCGCATTGATCACACTCTTTTTCGGGACTGCATCAACAAGGATCTCATCTCGAATAGTCCCCCAGATGGGGTGTTAGTGCGCAACACCTGGCCATCGGAGGAGATGGAATCTTCCACCTCTCCGCAGGACATGTGATCAACACATGCCATCCCCTCCATCATATATCGTGATGTCCCTTCGAAACTCATTTCCCCTTATGACTCCAGCCACCCTCCACTACTGCAGTGCATCCCCCGCTAGCTATTCAATTTGACAATGGAGAAGGACAACTTACCAGTACCTCTGCGTGTGTGGGAATTTAGTCCGTAGGCACCATATTATGTCGATGGATCACCTCTGCATATGCCATTCCTTTTACTCTTTCTTGACAACTCCTTCTTCGAGGCGTTATCCCTGGTTCCCTTGGTCAATTATTTGTTCTCGCCTTTGGCGCTATCCATGGTTCTCTTGGTTGATTCTTTGTTCTCGTAGGCTATGCCTTGGCAGAGAGGAAATCCCAAAAGGGGGCCTCTCTGGTATCAAAGTAGAGAATCCATGACTCATCACTCGCATGTGCTTGCACCACCCCATGACTCCTCACCCTTAGCGTCTTCTCACCCCTCCTCGAAACACCCAAGCCTCCTGCTGATGTCTTCGCCTTCAACATGCAAGGTGGAATTGTTCGACCTGTAAGGGAATTTGTTGGGCTTTGCACCCAGTCCTATTTCAGACATCGATTCACCTTCACAACCTTCTCTGGTGCAACCATATCCACCTGCCTCGCAACCCTCCACCCTCCACCCACTCCGTTCTCCCCGTGAATTACCACCATCTTCTTTTCCTGTGCCATTGTTGGAAGACCTCCACGTTCAGATGGAAAATTATTTTTCAAGGAACAACTGCCTATTCCAACACCTCACTTCTACTTGGATGGTCCATCGTGTGCCTCATGCTCTAGGTACCGAGACTTGGTCTCGATTCTCTAGGACCTGCGATTCTCTATCCTTCAAGCCATTGACAATATTCACTTTCGTATGGAGCACCTAGACCAATGTGCAGAGCAATTGGAAACTCTGCTGGTGTTCATGCTTTGACCCATGCAAGCACAAGATTTGGACATCGTTGCACCAATGGGCATTATACTTGTTCCGACACCACAGATGGACAACATGGGCAACGTGGCCTTCACTCATGATGTGGGAAGGTGAGCTGGGGAAGATAAAACCAACATTGCACGCCACAGACCATGACAGTCAGAGAACGACCAGGTGTATGCATGCATGTTTTTATATTTCCAACACCTTTAGTTTATATGTTGGTCAAAGGACAACCTTTTTTATAATTTTTGTTAATTATCTACCCATATGGATGGTCGAATCAGTTTCCCTATGGGGCAATTCAAACATGAATGTTTAATATTTCTCCAACATGTTAGGACCTTGGTTGAGATGAATTGTTTTCCCTTCAGGGCAATTCAACATACTCTTATCTCTGATAACACTGTGGATACTATAATTTTTCATCATGATAGGTAATATATAGTTTCTTACTTACAATTTTTATTTATCTTTGAGATGATCAAATTATTCTCTCCTATTTTTCATGAAGAAGACATGGATATATTTATATATGATCAATAATATTGTGTGCATGCATGTTTTTGTATTTTCAACACCTTTAGTTTATATGTTGGTCAGCGGACAACCTTTTTTATAATTTTTGTTAATTATCTACCCATATGGACGGTCGAATCAGTTTCCCTACGGGGCAATTCAAACATGAATGTTTAATATTTCTCTGGCATGTTAGGACCTTGGTTGAGCTGAATTGTTTTCCTTTCAGGGCAAGTCAACATACTCTTATCTCTGATAACACTGTGGATACTATAATTTTTCTTCATGATAGGTAATATATAGTTTCTTATTTACAAAAAAAAAATATCTTTGAGATATCAAATTATTCTCTCCTATTTTTCATGAAGAAGACATGGATATATTTGTATATGATCAAGAATATTGTGTGTGATGTTGATCACAATTTAATTATGATTCTGAAGCCCTCATTCAATATTTTGTTATTGTAAAAATACTTTTGTTGCACATAAAGATCATATTGGGTTATTGAAGAACCATTTTCATTTAAATCCAAGAATTAAAGATTTGAGCTTTGTTGTCTAGTAGTCTCCCTTCTCTAAGATATTCAAAGATATATCTTTTATCCAAAGAGGAGAACCACCTCTCTAAAAACGAAGGGGGACTAATGTCCTTATGAGGTTGTTGTTTTGGTCCTGATGGATTCAAGTGTCAACAGGTATACATGTTAGAGGCTCATACAAATTATTTAAAGTGATAAGTGGCATACACATGTGAGTTATGTTTGGAGGCCGAAGTGATGGATGGCCATGCATTAATCTGCAAGGATGTGGTAATTAATCCCATAGTCCCGCGTATACCACCTCATTTCTGCCTTGGGATTTGGTCACTTCATTTTGATGGAGCTATGGAGAAACATAGCTCGAAGCTCGGTTTTGGAACTTTGCTCCTAGTAGTTGCAGCAATCGTTTTCACCATAAGCACTAGTATAAAAGAGCCTCAATCCCAGATATGTACATATCAGTTTGTTGAGCATTTTGTTCAAGCGTTTTGCAAAGTAATCATTTAATAATGGCTCTAGTTCTTGATTAGTTTTGAGTGTGTTTCTTTCTTCCCTTGATTTTATCTCTTAATGGAATAATTGCTCAAGGGTTTATGTGTTAAAAGAGAATGAAATAGTTACTTTTTTCCGAATGTTTTCCTTGCTCCATACATTATTTCACTTTCCATTTATTTGAAAAATTATCAATTGTGACTATATAATCCAAACCCATTTGATATAATTGTATATTATGACCTGAGTTCTAGTTCCTGTGGCTATTCCTATACTGCTTAATTGAGAAAAGCATGTTCTTGAGACATTCTAGTCATTTTTGGACACAGGTCTAGTGTTGTTCATAATTTTTGTATAAATATATACCATCTTTGGTTTATTATTTGGATAAGTTGCAAACAACATTAGAAGGCTTTGTATTGGCTGAGTCAAAATTTGGTTCTGAACACATGAACCCAAAATATATTTGAATGAGTATAGGTTATTCGTTTTGGTATGTGACTACCAAAGCTTTCCGATTGATTTTGGTTGTTTTGGGTTTCAAATCCATGCCCATATTTCAGATAGTTTGTTTTGAATAACATATGAATTGATCATTCATACACTTCCAACAAGCAATGATTTGAGTCAACTTTTGATCTTGGTCAAATTTTGGGTTTGAAGTTTTATATAGATATACATATATTGAGTTTTTGATTCATTACGAAATGTAGTTGCATAAGCTTTGTGACCAATGATGGGTTTGAAAAGAATGATGGAATCTATTATCTGTTGACAATGTTTTTAAAAAGATGTTAGCAATGCATTATTATTTTATGTGTTACTTGGATTAGAGGTTTTAGTTGGTCAAAACATTCCTTTTAAATCCTAGTTGATATAACTTACATGACTTTAAAGTTACATTTATTTTGAGCAAATTTATATGCTTATGTTCATGCTCCCGTCCCTTAACTATTTTAGTGCACACTTTTCAATGAACCTAGAATAATCTTAAAGATTTGATAGTTGGGTTTATATTAAATATATGATAATAATGCAAGTTCAAATTAAAACTATAATGAATGTTTGGAAAACGGGTATAAGCTTTGATAAGTAATTTTAAAGTTTTATTTTTCTTTTATATAAACAGGACCACATCCTCACATAATATATCATTTTTCATAAATTATTCCTAAAATTTCCCAAACCATATTTCATTTGATTATGTGCATTTTTATCCCCCTGTTATATAAAAGAAAGACTTTCAAAGAAGAGATCTGCTAGAAGATTAATGTATGTGGTCTTGATACATGAACATTTTTTTATGATTCAAATGAATTATGGGATATTTTGACATGCATAAAAGATAGTGGAAAATGGTTTATAAAACATTTTGATATGAACTTTATTCAGATCGAAAGTGGGATGAGTTATGAAAAAAATTGATTGAAATGGATAGTGAACATGTATATTATCATGCATTATTTTCTTCTATAATATTTTTCATAAATTATAAACTTCTTTTGTTATTCCTTTATCATTTATAAATCTATTTACATTTATTTTCCATGTTTAAAGAGATTAGTGATTAACTATATTGAGGAATATGATCAATAATACATACTTGGAATGTTGAGGCATCGAATAGAGAAAGGGGTGGTTTGTGTTTTTCATCCTTTCCTACTTATTCTCTTTCATATTCCCTTGGCATGCTTGATTGCTTGGTTAATTTAGAGCTATTGTTAAATTATTTTTAAAGAAAAATAATATTTGATGATTAACATACGATAACTTGTGTATACATACTAATTTGATCATTGATGGATATTTAGATGAGTTTCTTCAGTAGAAAAAACAGTCACTCTGGTAATAGGGGCAATCGAGGAAACCAAGGTAGAATTACTAATGCATTTAGGAAAAGAGGAGGAAACAAAATAATTAGGTTCTCCATTCATTTCGATGAAAATTTTGAGTAATTCAATCAGTGAGTTCAAACTGGATATTTGAACCTCGCTGACCACTTTGCTTTCCAACCCCCTCAAGTTCATTTCATTCCTCCTCTTCAACCACACTCAAGCATAAAAAACTTTCCATAGAAACCTTGCATGCCACTAGCCAATGATGGTTGGGAAAATGTGCGTGTTAATCCTCTATCTAGTGTAGCACATTGGCCCACAATGTCATTACCACTTCCTCCTCATGCTCCTTTACAACCTGCTCAACCAATTTCTTTTGTAGCCTCACATGCACACTCTATCCAAATCCCCCAAAATTATAAATCTTTAGCCATTGAACCTCAACCAAGTAAAGGAAAACAACCTACCATTTTTGTTAGTTGTGATTCATCTGAGACTTCTACCTACATAATTGTTGATAGTAAAATATGACCATGTTCAATGATGCAGACCCCCCTTATCTCCTAAGGGTTACACGAACTCTCGGTCTAGGATCGATCAAGATACTGAGTCTGATTGACATAATGAGCATCTGCTAGACCCCAAACCCACTTACACAGGTCCTTTTCCCCAAATGCGTAATTCGTCTGAGACCGACAACTTCTCTCCCAAGTGTTGTTTGAACCTCAATGCCAAACGGGTGCTAGCTCTTCTCTATTAAGCCCTCTCTCACTTGTGACCACTAGCGGTGACCACATGCTCGAGTGAAAGGCGCATCATGATTTGACGTTTTGCGACTCTGGGAGTGCTGCTACCTTTGTTCACCTGATAGCCAAAATCGTGACGACCCAAGATCTACGGTCCAAATATTCCCTTGATCGACGACTGTGACTGAGTTGACGTTTCACGTTTTGTGACTTCAGAGTCTCCTTGTCTCCGTTCTCCCGATAACTGAAATCACGATGGAATTGGATCAACGGTCCAGGTCTTTCCTTAGATATGATGGTCACGATGATTT
>SNQJ01S0050447.1:102851-113024 GCA_010110895.2 Picea sitchensis | reverse complement strand
TATGGATAAACACAGTTGTGTTCTATCAGTTGACATTGTACCAGTTGTCATGGATATTATCCAGTTGGATAATAATGACGGTGCTCGTGATTTAATTATCCTGTGTGGCTATAATGATGCTACCAGTTGAATGGTGTGTTTGTGCTCAAGACCATTATCAGTTATACCTCCCTAGCTAGGAGGGAGTGTTGATATTATGGTAGCTTCGGAAGGTATCAACCTCCATTGTGACCTCTGACAAGATTAGAATATTCTGGAAGCAAGAAAAGAAGTGAATGTAACGCTAGAAGAGATGTCGGCTAAGAGAGATAATTAATATGAATTAATTAGTACCCAAAATGAGAAGTCGGCCCAGGCAGTCTGCCTGAACTAGTATAAATATAGGGCGCCAGTCTTCACTTTACACACAACTCTCAGAATCGCAATGAGACACTAGTGTGCACTACAGTTGGGCAGTCTTGTGCGCAAGTTCTGGAGAAGGTGTTGCCGCCAGTTTTGAAGTCTATAGTTTCTATCTTTCTGGGTTGGACTCTCTGATCAACTTTGGTTACTTCTTGCTTGGTGCATTAGCCTTGCTTGGCTATTGATTTGCTACCAGGATTCTTCTCTCCGTCAAGGTCAAGGTGCTCGGGGGTGGCTTCGGCCTATGGTTGGGTGACAATAGTGATATTGTCTATGGTTAAACGAGCACATTCTAACAGGCAGCTCAATTGTAAGTCCATCCTAGTGCAACTTGGAGGGCAACGGACCCTAGGAACAAGATTCAAGAAACACAAGATCTCGCTTGCTTCAATGACATGAAGAATGGAACCCATGAACTTGAAACTCAAAGGAATCATAAGAAATAGAAATGTCCCAATACTGATAGGCTTTGAAAGTACACACAATTTTGTAGATGCTAATTTCACCAAAAAACTAAATCTTTTTGTATACCCTACCAAAGATCTTAAGATTACAATTGCAAATGGACAAGTTAAAGGAGTAGGAAGATGCGATAATGTTTTTGTACGAATACAAAACTTGGAACTATAGACACAATTCTATGCTCTACCACTCAATGTAATGGATATGGTGTTAGCAGTGAAATGGTTGATGCTATTGGGTACTTATGCCACAAATGTCCAAGAGCAATTCATGGGATTCAAGTGGAAAGGGAAGAACTATAAACTATATGGATCATAAACCTTATATCACAAGGTACGTCCACTGCAGCCAGCGAAGAAATAATGTTTCAAAGGAAACCCATATGCATATCAAAATCGTGTAAGAAAACATCATACTAATGATCATTAAGACACCGCATTAAGAGGCGAAATAGAGGAACTCAAAAGCATTGTAATCACATTACAAACATTCAAACTCAAAACCAATACCAAGATGACCCCTCACAACTAAAGATGAAAGTACCAAGGAAACTTCAAGAAGAGGAAATCAGCCATGGTAACTCTCCTCAGGAATGCTTTGAGGACAAAGCATCTTTGAAGGGGAAGACAATGTAACATTCATAATTGAATGGACCAGATTACTAAAGAAAATACAAGTAAAAAATTACCCATATGTAATAATTGGATCTACTACTGAATTACCAAGAATTAACCCGAATAACCATTGATTCTTCAATAAAGCAGTGAGAGGTGAGGAACTTACATGGAAACAACATACCTATAATTTGGTGAGGAACATAGCAATACCTTGATCTTCATCTGAACAACTGCAACAAGAAGTGGGGGACGACTCTCCACCCAACCAACCCCTTAGTCACGACTGAGAGCCCCCGAGCCCTCAATCCACTGCTATGCTAGATCTTCCTATCCTTGTCCTCAATTTTCCCAAGCAAAAGGAGATGCCTTTTCCTCCTCCATCCTTTTATAGAGTCCATCCATGGTAAAGAACCCTAATCCCTAGGGTCCATTATTTAATTATTTATTATATTTTAGGTTTTCTCCATAATTTTCCGTTACTTATTTTACCATTACCCAGATATCCATAAAAAGTATTTATTATCACCCCCTTTAGGATAATTATTATACTTTTATTATTATAATTTATTTACTTGTATAAGTATTTATTACACCCCTTTTTGGGTAATTATTAAACTTATTTATTATTATGTACTTATATAAGTATTTATTATGAGCCCTTTAGGGTAGTTATTATATCTTTATTATTATTAATTATTTATATATATAATAATAATATGGGGCATGACACATAAAATATGTATATATTACATACTAATACATTACATAATAATAATAATAATAATAATCACCAAGAGTCATAACCCTTCACCCTCATGACCAGTCAATCAATATATATAATGTCATGAGAGATCTTGCAAACATCATTCCATCATTTTTATTCAATATACAAATATGTTGCAGATATATCTATGGTTTTTAGCGAGAGCACCATTGTGCTTATTACAGAGTGCTTGGTGTTTGGTTCTCAATAATAGTTTAGCAGTTAAAGATAGGTTCCATTAATCAGGCCTTATAGATGGTTACTGCCTGATTTGCCATAAAGGAAAAACTATTAAACATATCATGCGGAGCTGCAATGTTGCCAGAACAACTTGAGCGTGGGTTGCTGCTGAATACACCATTCTCTTTGTTGCCCCCTTTTGTAAAGGGTCCATTTTGGCAACAAATGGATGGTCCATCACCCGTTAGGCAGGAAGAAGCATTTCGGACATCAGCAGATTGACAAGCATTTCCTTTTAAGGAAAAGGCAATGTCATGCAACCTTAAAGGGGCACAATTAATCTGTTTCATTTGGGAGAAATCACAACTTTTAGATCAGTGTTCGTTGTTCAGATTTCAAGCAGGATTGGCATTTTCAGGAAAGATAGTGTCTTGAGATCACAGCCAAAGCTGACATGCTAATTCTCTTTGCTTATGTAGGGAGGGGTAACCTGTCTGTGCACACTTTGTTTCCATGATATACAATTGTCAGTATATTTGTTATTTTTCAGTGATGAAGTATAAGATGCATTTTTACAGGAATTAAAAGGAAGAAACTGGATTCCCTTACCGAAGATATTGGATAAAAGAAAGTCAGTTTCCCCTTGCCCACAATCAGTTTCCCCTGTATATATTTTCAATAGATAGCACAGGGTTAGAATATACTGATATAATAGTATTCAGCATTACAGTATGGATGTAAATGTAACATTTGATGTTGTTTTCTGAACTTATTCATTGCTTTTGTGCCTCCTGCTTTTGAGATTTACTTTTTATCCTTTTTCTTTGCTATGATAATAAGGGAGCGATTGGATATTTTAATGGTACAAATAATCTATTAGATCCTCATGCTTTAATTTTTCACTTCTAACCATTTGCCTTTTCCATGTGTTTACAGAAGGGTTCACCTGTACGTGCAATTACAATAGTGTCTGTCTTGAGATGTCTGGAAAAAGCTCCTCTACTGCCATCATTGGATTGGGGTGGTCTTATGAGAGGGTTTATGCGATACAAGGATCATAGTTCACAGAACCAATTGCTTCTTGTTTCTAATAGCCAAGCATTGATCCATACTTCTAGTTTACGAGAAGCATGCGTTCATTTCTCATTTGTACATGCAGAGCGTATTCCTTCCCTACTGAACTTCCTTGATGAGCTTTGTGAGTTATCAAGGTTCAATATGCTGGAAAATTCATTGCAATCTGTTCTACTGCTACATATGGTAGATATGACAAGAATATTCTCTCGGTCTAGAATGGAGAAGTTTTTCAGTGAGATATTAGATTTCATCGGCCATTGGTTGATTTTAGAAATCCCAGAACAGGATACTGAACAAGAAACTGAGTTAAACAGATATTTAAAAATTGCCTTTTGGAAGAGCCTTCATAAATGTCTAACAGAGATTTTATTACCCTTATCAGAGATTTATCTTCCAGATATAGTAAACTGTATGGAAATTTTATTCCAACTCTTACCCCCAGTGCCTTCTAACCTTTCAGAAATGTGCCAAACTGGCAGTAAGTTTTATTCTTCTGAACAGGAGTGGTCACAAGCTTTAAAGTGCCTTATGAATGCTCCAAAAGAATGGCTTTTAGAAATTCTCCAGGTACAGAGACTTTTCTGGGTACATTCTTCGTCTTTGACATCGGAATTTTGCTTATTTAATTAAAGAGTCCATATATGAAAATGTACAGATTTATTAATAGGTACTGTCTTATCATTCTTGATTGTCTACAGGTTAAAGTAAAGGATTCTGAAGAGAAAGAAAATTCCTCAGCTGCAGTGAGTAAAGTAATTATGGCTAGAGCAAGGCTGGTTGGAAGCAATTATATACCACACTCGGAACTGGGAAAAGCTCGCTCTTATCTCTTGAATAAGAATTCAAGTGGTTAGTGCTTTTTTACATGGACATATTTATGTTGTGTGTACAAAAATTGAGACTTATTTTAGACGCTTGGTATATATCTTAAATCTTACTAGTGATGGACCTAGAAATATTCTGATTTTGTATCCAATTTCTTGACATGTTTCAGATATCTGGTGCCTACTTCTGGAGGTTGCTATGGCACTACAACATGCAGCATTTGATGTTAAAAGACAGTGGTTGCTTGATACGATTGAAACAGGCTGCATCACAAAGTATCCTTCCACGGTTAGTATTGGATTCATCTTCTTTGAAGTAAACATGTATTATCTTATAGCTGGTATCATGGAATTTTGCAGGGTTTATTTTCTTTCTGCTTATTGTAAAGCCCCACTTTTTTGTGGTTTTCTTAGGTGGGAGATGCTTTAGTCACTCTTTTTACTGATATTATCATTAGTTGTGCTTTTGAGTCACATTGGCATATTTCAGTCATTCGTAAACATTAATATATTTTTTTTATTCCATTTCTTATTTAAATTTTCATTTAAGAAGGTTTAAAATAATGAGTACAGAATCGTCTGATTTCAGACTGAAACAAGCGGTTCAGACTGAAATGACCAGTTACACACAAAACCTGTCATTTCTGATCTGGGAGTCCGGTTTCAACTGGACAATGTTGGACTTATCCAACTGGTTGTTTTATCAGTCCCAGTTCAGTCTTGATAACATGCTTCAAATGCTACCTTCAAGGGGGAATCGTTGTAAATTTGGCCAATTTTTTGTACCTCATCTTGCACAAGTGCATAATAAGGGGTGATGTTGGAATACTATTTTCTTGCTCAAATTATGAGGCTTGGAAAATCCAATTGGAGGCATTTGTCAAGAATCAAAGGTTATGGATGCACATAACCAAAGTTATATCCCCATCTAAAGATACATCGAAGCTAAAATGCATGGTGATTCCTCACAGAAAGATACACTAGAGCTAAAATGCTTAGTGATTCCTCACCAGATGATACACCAGAGCTAAAATGAAGGTTGATGATGAGATTGACTCATTAAAGGAGAGAAATAGCGAAGGAGAGAAACCTCACAAACACACAAACATCAGCCATGGAAATCGCACTAGTGATGACTTAACACTCCCAAGTCCCGTGCCATGTCATTGTGCAAGTACTTATAATTTACCTCATAGGAATGAAGGATGCGCCATTGAAGGAGAGAGAGTTGTAGTTAACTCTTTGTGTATACAGCCAGCACAGCAAATTGAGGAATCGTAACCCCATTCATGAATTCATTATGTTGGAAGAAACGGATGACAAGAAATCTGTAGTACATTGCTTTGTGATGCCAGCCTCACGTGATCCTCCCCTTCCACTAAACAAAGACTGTGTTGTAATAAGCGTAACCCAAGATGACAGTTGTTATCACAACTTTCAAATTATGGCACTTGGAACTGTACGAGATATGGCTTTAAACCCTAGTGGAAAAACTCGGCAAGGGTCCTGAAAACATCGCCTCGGAAAAACTCGGCGAAAAAATCAGAAAAACTCGGCAAACATTAAAAAATACATAATTTATTCATTTTTTTTCAAAATTTTAGGCATTTTTCAATATATAAAGCAACAACAACATCATATAAACAGATAGGCACATAAATTTGGAGAAAGAACCGATATATATTATATAGTGGATGCCAAACAAAAACTGATACATCAAAGTCATTACTGAAAGTCTGAAACCAATACAAAAAAAATTCCGATTTACCGATTTTTTCCGATCTGTGGCGAGTTTTACCGATTTTTTCCGAGTTTTCCCGAGTTTTTCAAAAAAAAGCGATTTTTTGTTTTGAAAAAATCGGCAAGCTGAAAAACTCGTGATTTCCCCGATTTTTGCTGATTAATCGGCAATTTATTCTACTAGGCTTTAAACATTATTGTCAAAGCCATTCCATCTGAGTAAGTTGTTTTTGAGGAGCCTTTGTGGGTACAACCGTTCTAGTAGATCTTATTTCTGGACAATCTTCTGAACCCTTGCATGGTGCACTAGACCACTGCCATCTCTTCATGTGGATGGGCTCTCCTTCATGTGGATGTGACCCCACCACCCACGAAACTTGCAAAACCTCTGACAGGCTCTTCCTCTTCACATGTGTCTTCAATGTCTAAATTGTTGTGTCTTCAATATTATGGAATGATAACTATAAATATTATTGGAGTAAAAATTTAAGGCTAAGAGTGTTTGAATCCCTTTATGATCTTATGCAAAACCTTGAAAGTTGAAGTAGTGACAAATTTGAGGTATGGGTTAGAATGGTGAGACAAATGAGTTGTCTTCATTACTGAAATATTTTTAGGATAGTGTGAAGAAATCGAATTATCATGTTATCTTGCTCGAGAGAGTTATTTGGAAAATCTCATCATTGTATAACAATGTCTTCTATCAAATTAGTTCAAATATTTACATTTTAGGCTATGTTGTTTATGGAAAGGGGATATATATTGTTTATATACTAGAGAAACATATTAAAGTATAGTGGTTATTACACTAAAAACTTTACAATTGAAAGGTGCCTTTAGTTTGAATAATTATAATGAGGTGTTTATAATTAGAAGGTGCCTAAATATACTCAAAATTATTGATATAGTTATGTTATTGCAGAGATGAGATGGCATGATAATCGCTACTCACATAGCTAAAAGGATATGTATGGTGAAGAATAACAGTATGCAGGATGTGAAAATAACAATGAGAAACTGTTGACTAGCGAGTTTAGAAGATTCCAAAGAGATGTTGAAAGTGATATCAAAATGTCACATGAATTAATTCAAAAAGTTAGAAAAATGGATATTCTAAATCTCTTTGTTCCTAATAAAAAATAGATTTGAAGATGGATATGTTTTAATTTATTGAGTCTCTTTAGAATGCAGATTTTGTTTCCCTAGGACTTAATTTAGTAAAATGGCACTTGAATCCTCCAAGGGAGCATGTTGGATTCCTTGCAATAAGGGTATAGGAGGACCATGACTTGGGTAAAAATGTGCAAGAAATAAGTTATGAGAGGTTGAAGAAAATGTATTTACCATTTTGTATCTCTAAGAAGATAGTGAGTAGTTGGATCTATTTAAGTAGAGGCATTTGAGCACGTCCTAAGTGACTTTAGCTTAAAACTTAAATGGTATTCATGAGTCCGTTAGGCTATATTTTAAATATGGGAGTCCTATATGGAACTTAGAAAGAATAAATCTATAAGAGAGGTGTGTCTTTGCATTAACAAAGTGACAAGTGGTAATAAAATGGAGTCAAAAGATAGTAAGGTGTCTACTAAATAGGGGTAGTCGCAATCAATATAATAATAGCCTCAACGTGTTGCCAATCAAGTGAAGGTCTAGTGGGACCTATATAGCACAGGGTTTGCTATTTGGGAAGACACAAAGAAGTTGTGTAGTGACTTTTTGTATATTGTGAATGACCATAACTTTGGGATGAAGTTTCATGAAGGGTGGGTGTATGTAACGCCCCATATTTTAGCCTTAGGCAGTTAGAACTTGATTTTTTCTCATCTTAGTAATTCATTGCTTGGACTTAATTTGCCCCATTGTGTGTATTTGGACTCAGTTACACTGATACAGGCATTTGAGATGTGTACATATGGATCTATTTATGTGTTGCATAATATTATTTTTATTGTTATAAGTTCATGATAATGATAGTTATGTGATTTTTATTTAAACATGCAAATTAAAATGTGGAATTGTGATACATGGATACTAGTTCAAAATGTTGTCATGTATAACAGATGCAAAGCATGGTGTGAATAAGAATACATTTCTTAATTGAGTGTTAATACAAATATGGACTCTCATATGAAATTTGTGATGTTTTTGCATGGATATGGGCATTGGTGAGCTAACCTACAAGTGGACGAGTTATTTAATAGCCAAATGACTGTAGTGTTGCGGTAACCTGGATGTCGTAGTCATCGGTAAGATAGGGTATGCTACAAGTTTTATTTATGAATTAATTTATGATTTCAAATATTGCTATGATCTGTGGTAAGTGTGGTTTTGACAAGACACACAACTTGCCCAGAGTGGTTGTTCGATGACATGACTGTAAAAACAATAGTTGCACGGTATGGCTTGATATAGGATGTTGACTCTGGTTTTATCAAGAAGGGTGAAGGTATTACCCACTGACTATCCTGTCGATCCTAATTTTATCAGGAGGGGTGGAGGTATTGCCCACTGTTTATCCTCCAAAGCTTGGAGTCATGGGAGGGTTGTGTTAAGCCATGCTCCCATATATGTGTGATGGTGACTACCATTTGCTTGTTGGGGAAGCTTTGTAATGTCCCCATTTTTTGTTCCCCCTGCTCCACAGTCAGAGGTGACCTTGTGAGTTTATGTCAGCCTAGCCAAAGGAGTAAAATGAGGTTAACAATGAGCTCAGGCCATTTGGAGGAGATATATGGGGGCTAGGCTAGTTTGTTCGCCATCTTTCGTCATCAGGATCATTTTCGCATATTTTCTTTTGGTTTCGTGGCATTACGATGATTTTCGTAATTTTGGGTTATTATTGAGCATACTTTAATTAATTACACTAAAGGTATTATTTGGATCATATGATCTGAGGGAATACATTCATATAATAGCTTGTTGGAACCGGGACGAAAATATCTACATGCTTGGATGATAGGAAAAGGACTTCCGACGTCCAAGAATGCCTTAAAAGCCAATTAAGCACTTTTCGGCATTAAAAAGGGATTAAAAAAGGGTAATTAAATGAAAATTAAAAGGGAAATAAGGAACCTGTGGATAAAGTCAACAGGGAAAGATCTAGAAGGGATTTTGGAGAAGTATAAAGGAAGGGTAGCACTTCACCTTCCTCGTGATGATTTGATCTCTTATTTGGAGTGCTCTTGGAGCCGAGGTTTTTCGTTGGGGTTTTGGCAAAACCTTTCCACTGTTGGTTTGGTTTCAATGGTGCAACATCCACCCTAGTTAAACATAGAGGGGAATCCACTCGGGATTTCCATTAAAGCTTCATCTTGTGATTTGTATTTAGTAAGAGGTGTAGTGAATTGCTCAGAGGAGCCAATTTGTTTCTTTGCAGGATTGGAGGGGAAACCGATTTATCATTTGGAGAGATCGCTAAGGGTTATTTGAGGATCGATCTCATGCACAACAACTAATCTAAGGGGCCGATTTATCATTTGGAGAGATCGCTAAGGGTTATTTGAGGACCGATCTCATGCACAACAACTAATATAAGGGGNTTATCATTTGGAGAGATCGCTAAGGGTTATTTGAGGATCGATCTCATGCACAACAACTAATCTAAGGGGCCGATTTATCATTTGGAGAGATCGCTAAGGGTTATTTGAGGACCGATCTCATGCACAACAACTAATATAAGGGGTCGATTTATCGTTTGGAGAGATCGCTAAGGGTTATTTGAGGACCGATCTCATGCACAATAACTAATCTAAGGGGCCAATTTACCTTCTATGCAAGCTGTGGCAAATTGAAGACGACATGGAGGATTGTTGGAGGTTTGTGGGAACCATGGGAGGCTCGTGAGACTTCATAGAGGGCTCGAGCCTCTCATATTTGTAGATCTGTGGGGTTAGGGGAACTGTGGAGGGGCCTTGAGGGTCGATCCACTCATTTTCAACAGGTCGCAAATGTTTAGGAGAGCTGCAGGTATCATTTGTTGAGTAGCGAGAGCTTTGGGAGAGGGTTGTGAGGCATGTTCTTAGCATTAGAGGCACAACAGTGACTAGAGGTGTGGATGTGGGGTTTGGAGAACTCATATAGCAGCTCGGATTCATCTTTTGGAGAGACT